>JAMPIV010000840.1:662500-954341 GCA_024509875.1 Oreohelix idahoensis | reverse complement strand
TTATGTCACCTCTTTCTTCCTTGTTAAAGAAAGGGTCTCCTAATGTAGTCCATTGGACTCAAGAATGTCAATCCTCTTTGGATAAGGTTAAAACTATGTTTTCTACTTTACCTATCCTAGTATTGCCTTCTAAGGATAAGACATTTATTCTTCGTAGTGACGCTTCATCCACCGGGATTGGAGCAGCACTAATGCAAGAGTACTCTGGAACTCTGCATCCTGTGATGTATATTTCTCGGAAATTAAATGCCGCAGAGAAGAATTACTCGGTCCTAGACCGTGAATTATTGGCTATGGTTTGGTCAATCCTTAAACTGCAAAGATTTCTTCTTGGCGCGCATTTCATCGTGGAAACTGACCAGAAAGCTCTTACGGCTATTCAGAGTAAAAATCTGAAGAGCGCGAGATCAACGCGTTACGCGATTGCTCTGCAGCCATTTCATTTTTCGGTGCGAGCTATCCGTGGGTCAGAAAATGTGATGGCAGATATTTTGTCTAGATGCCCACATGATTCATAACTGTTATACAACTTTGATACAGTTGTTCCTATGTTGAAATGTGTACACATATGTAATATCATATATTGATTGTAACACTACTTAGCGGTTCATTGATATTTATTCACCGCTGATCTTTCAATGTTTTTTTTTGTCTTTGATGATCATGATGTTAAGATATCTTAGATGAAATTTATGTATAAACTAATGTAGAAATTGTGTCATTGCTAATATTGTAGTATGCGTTGGTGACACCTCTCTGGAAATATTTATACTTAGAGAAGTACTTTCTCTAAGGTCATAAAACTTATGCTTATCATCTGCGCATTGTTAGTGGTGCGTTGTGAGCCTATTGTATGTTGCTCCTAGATGTATTTTAAAAAAAAAAAATGTACCATTTTTTTTTCCCGAGGGGTGTGGTAATCTGTTGCGTGCATATTTTGACGCACATATTACAAAAATCGATATGGCTATTTAATATGGAAAAGATATAGACATTCATTCATTTGTGTATGAAAATGTTGTCTATGGGAAAGCTAGATAATCCATGATTGTTTTACCCTTTTGATTATAGGAGTAATCGTTCTTGATATTGATTCGGCGCATGGATATGACACCCATGTCCGTACTTATTTGTTAGGGCCAGAAAATATATTAATTTGCTTATTATGTTTATGGCCTGAATTCATATGTATTACATATTATGAGTACAAGTAGAATCAGTCCTATATTGTATATTTTGGATGGGTAGGCAGGACTATATTCTTGTTATGCCGCTCTAGCGGAAGTAGGAGTTGTCTTGACAAGTCGTGATGAGTTCCGAAGTACCGTTTACAATGGCGGTTACGCATTTTCCAGGGCTGGTATATTCTTCAGTAAAAATGATTTATGAAGTGGTTTTTCTTCTGTAGGAGATTGTGTCTCTACTAGAGCTTGTGTTAGAGACTCTCCTAATGTACGGTACCATGTATGATTCGGACTCCAGGTAATTCCAGACCCTATTTTTGATGATCTCATGTCGGTTAGACCTAGCTGGAATTTTGGTGCTTCGCAACGCTAGGGTCATGTTTGTATCGACGAAGATGACGGGCTTCCATATAGCAGTTATGTCTACGTGAAGTAACTGGATTACTGTAGAACTGTTTGGAGGAACTTTAAGAAATTATTCTTATACATTTCAAATTAACTTTGGCTTAGATATACCCTCCTATGAGTGAGTGAGCGACAACTCAGGAAGGCGGCCATGTTACATTCCTGTCATCATATTTTTGAATCACTGTCCAAAGAACGGGCATGTATCTTACTATTCGGACAGTGGCAAGGAGATCTCAATTTTGATAGAAACCCCTTTTATGGTTTCATAATATGATATAAACTATGAACATAAAGCAACTTTAGTTACTTACCGATCCGCCTTCACTGACGCGCTTAGTCAGATAGGGGATGCGGCCATTATGTATCATGACATTGGAAGCTATTGATGTACTACCCATTATTTATGAATGTGTCATGACTTGGGATCTACTATGTATGCCTGCAAATTGATGTGTCAACCTGTACCCATGATTTACTCGTTATGTCCCAGTGTGTGCGTCTAAATAAACTGTGTAAACAAAGATTCCAGCAGTCTGCATTGGTGCCTTGTAGACACAAGTGAATGAGTGTTTAGATTGGTCAGAACACGAACAGTACACCATTCGCGTTAATCACACTCTACACTTCTACTCCATATATACACCATCCTGCGTCGGTTGAATTGACCAAGTTTAGGGCCTGCTTCCCCTGGAGCCTTAGAGGGAAACTACTATTTACAGCTGCCTTTGCCTTCCCTAACTTAGGACTAGGGTGAGTTACCCATTTACAGCTGGGTAGACTTGAGCATGCCTGATCTCAACAACTCTGTACACTACAATGAACATATACAGTAGTGGCACCACAAACAACATGCTACAGTGATTGATAGTGGAGCTTTACAGAAGAAAGAGAACACACCACACTTCTTTACAGAATGACATTCTTACAGTGTGACTGACATTTTACACCCCCATTGCTCTGGAACCAAGAATATGATAGGAAACTCTATACAGAGCGATACAACAGGAGGCAATCTGATCATCAGAAGCAGTCCCCCCGTCGAACAAGTGTTTCGGCCCTATACTCCTTTACACTCTAAGGGGGGCGGGCCCACTTGGGTCATGACTCCCAAGTGTCTCAGCCTCCTGTTGTCTTGTATCGAAAATGAACCCATTTCACTTTGGTAGCAACTTTAAAATCCTTAACTCCGCCAGCCGTGGAGGCAACTGCCAAAGTAACCAAAGAGAAGACAAATTATTCCGTTCGTTCCGCCGCACACCACGACTAGGGACAGACATTGACACACCTGCACAAAGCCGACGAGGCTAGCCACTGCGCGCTAGCAACTGTAATTCTGTGCCCAACACCTCTTATAATAAACGCCGCGTCTTGCCCGTCAGTCACAGCCCTTTCACCAGCACACCGAAAAACTCAACGTATTGTGGACTTAGACAAATTCCTGATGTTTTCTGTACCACAGAGTTTACTGTCCGGAGTTCCATAGCCCATTGCGGTTGTTCCACAGCCAGCATGATGTCTTTTGCGCAGTTTCACTAAGCCTCTTCAGTGCCCTTGTTCTCGACTGTCCCCTCAGCCCCAACAGAATAAAAGAAGCAGAGTGAGTTCTGAGACCAAAATTGTTGAGAAACGCTGGGTTACATTATTTTAATATTCAGCGTCTCTGCGTACTATTTCTTTGTAGAAAAATCAAAACACTGTTAATAATTTACTAACAAGTATTGGGCGTATCTATAATTTCAAAAATATGGCAGGACATGAAGCCCAATTCGTGCAGGATTCAATTGAACTAAGCTAACATGAAAGAAAGTGCGAAATAAAAACCAGAGTGTGCAAAGATTTAGGTATTACGACGTTATTTAAAGTTATAAACACATCTGCCATATTAAGGGACAGGTGTTTCATATTTAATTTCATATTTCATGTCATACAACCTGGGACATCCCACATCCTTTGTTAAGTTATATGCCAACGTACGACGAATGCCTCCCGTCATGTGCTGGGCAAGCCTGCGATAATACTGGGGCTAAAGTGCCCTAACTCAGACCAATTGCCCTCTTCCCCTACCTCGTTTCCCGCCAAAGTAAGACTACACGATTACACGAACAGGACAAAAAAGCGAACACCATAAGAATGTACAAAAAGTTGTTGACCTGAGCAGCAGAATTGTAAAAAAAAAAAGTAATAAAAAAAGTTCACCGAGGGGTAACTTAATTCGGAAAAGCAACAGGAACAAAGGTTGGGGTGGGGGTAAGTGAGAATGAATAGAGAAAGATAGGTTGGCGTGCGTGAGTGTGCGATGTGTGTACATGCTTGTGTGTGTGTGTGTGTGAATAGGGCAAGGTGGTAGGGTGATATGTGAAAATGAGAAACGAGGAACTTTCATTAATATATATATATATAGAAAGACAGACGAGAGATAGAACGAACGAACGATCGAACTTTATTTTTAAAGGGTTCAGAATTGGGCACGCAGGCTCGTCTGACATTCTGCCCTTCCTTTCTCTCACCGTTCATACTGAATTCATTTATTCTCACATGCATTTTACATATCAATTTCAAAGAATTCAACGTTGTAAAGCCACAGATACAATATACAGCGCACCCGCATCCCGGAATTCATGAAAATAAAAACAAAAACATTCAAAAGTGCGTATCAACTCGGAAAGCACGCTCTTAATAAATACTCAGAATGTAATGAATTGGAGACAACTGTTTAACACGTGTGCGCTGGATGTACACGAAACTAATGTCAGAACAAAGAGCAGTAACTCCCATTTTACCAATAATTTTTTTTAAAAAACAAAATCAAATCTAATATGGCCATTAAACTGACGTTACAACAGACAGCAAAACTTGATGTCTGCTATGACATCCTGTGTTGAACAAACCGGATCTTACGTTCACGTTCAGTTGTAATGTTTATGTAACATAAAATTTTATTTTAAAATGGAAGTTAATTATCTTGATTGTCGTGTTGTTGTTTTTTTTCCATAAAACATTAGTTGAATATGAGTGAAGCAATAACAATTACAAATTACGAACTGACTTTTCAATCATCCTGTATCGGGAGTGAGTAAAAGGTCGGGAATGAGGATGTTTGGTTGGCAGAGAGGATAGTAACGATTCGCTCCCGTAGCTAGGCAGTGATGTAGTTCGGAAGGTCCTGGTTTCGATTCCCGGTAACCCTATCACTTCTGTTGTTTTTCTGTTGTCTAGTCTTCTACTTCTTTATTTGTGAGTGCATGAAACATACCTTTGTGTATTATTTATTTGTTGTGAGAACAGTGAGCCTTGTGCTCTTTGGATCACCTCTACATTCTGTTTATGGGGTAGAAGAGGTTCCGATTAAGAAAGAAAGAGAAGAGAGCAAGATAAACGCATGCGCTGTTTTCCTGAATTTGGAGAAGGATAAGAAACGTGGATAATAAAGTGGTTTTTAAATTAAGCAGTAAAATAAGCAACTCGGGAAGAAAGTGAGAAGGTTGCGTGTGTAACACACAGAGACACATACACACTCAAACACAGACACAGCAAATGTTAGTGCCTGCTATTCTGGTTCTAGACTATGACTAACTTTAAGCCTATCATGTCAATAACATATACTATAAGCAATAATCGTTACATGATGTATGAGGTGACTAATATGAGGCTGTGTATGTGGGTGGCAACCTCATGGCGTAAAACATATCGCTACATTAACTACCACTGCAGGTGGACATTAATGACTGGTGCAGGATTCCGGTAAAAGGATCAGTTACAGTGCTGGTTCCGTGATCCATAAGGAAGGAAAGGAGAAATGAATGATACTGGATCAGACTCTCGGTCCGTCACTCATTTGCTCTCTCTCTCTCAAACACGCACAGACACAAAGACACACTACTGGCATCTGGAAAGGGGCGGAGTAGAGGTGGGGGGGGGGGCGCACACAAATAATCCGTACAAATCTATTCAAACAGGTAGCCATTTAGAAAAATAAGGAAGGAGGTGGCACAATGGGATCTTTCTAACGGCACATCTTTATAAAAACAAACTGGAGTAATGTTTTTCACATATACAATACATACTACCCCGAGCTCGCGAGAGACAAACACCCCGGTCCTGTTCTCCGGCACAGCTGGTGGCTGACAAATACGCTGGTGTTAAGAAGAAACCCCATTATGTGACTCGATTCTTTTGTCCCAGATAATACGTGTATAGGTAAACCCGATGCCAAAGCTGGACGCCTGTACCTACATGCCTGGGGTGTCCTTTGTTCACCTGTCAGGCGGCACGGGTTACAGGACAAGCCGAGACTAGAATCGTGGCCTGCTGGAATTCCCAGACACGTTTTGACGTCTGCGGGGTGTTTATGTCACTGACGTTTTATACATGCAAGCACAAACATGCTTTGATGACTGAGAATACAGAAAATAACGGTTCTTATAACGGTCAACGTCTGATTGATTCGGTGGTTATAGCGCTAGCCACTCGCGACAAAGGTACCGGGTTTTTTTTTTTTTTTTTTTTTGCGTACGCCCGCTAATACTCGAGGCGAAATCTCAGGTTATCATTTATGTCTAACCTGACATTGATTTTACGTGAGTATCCCTTTATTTCTTGTACAGAGACAGGTGTCCCTCGCCATTCAGGCAAATACTCGCCGATTTCGGAGGTACCCATTGCAGCTGGGTCGGCTCAGGAGCCGCCAGTCCCTGGTCGACGACACTCCTTCAAATGTCCTCGCCAGGTCTCGAGTTAATCCAGTCCAAATCCCGGTCGACGAAAAATCCTCAAATGCCGTCGCCCGGGTTTGATCCTGTATCACCCGGTCGCCAGAGCGGTGTTGTAACCACTACGCTAGCGCGGCTCCCGCGGTACCGGGTTCGAAACACGGTGGCTTCACGCTCCAGTCTGCCCAGCTGTAAATTGGTAACTGACTGCTCTTGAGTTAAGAAAGGGAAAGGCAGCGAGGAAGGGAACTAGTCACCTTACCTCTCGTAGCTAGACATAGTATGGTGAAGTCTCTAACACTTCACTCCCCTACGACAGTAACTGTTTCTTTACCTTATAAACGGTCAAATATTGGAAGATACCACGATACAGTGTTGACGTGACATAAGTACAAGTCACCATGTAGTAGTTTCCTGGGTTCTCTGATGAGAGTATGAAACAAAAAAAAAAAGACTAGAGGCACCGCAACCTCAGGTTTGTCGTACAACGCGACTAAAATGAGGTTGTGTGTGTTCTGGCAACTTCATCATGTAAACGAACTTTCTACAAGGATCATCGCTGCAGGAGCACGTGACTGCTTGGTTTGGGTTCTTGCAAGGAGGCCAGCTAAAGTGATGGCTCCATAACGAGTAATAATGAAAGAAATATATAAACATATAAACACAAGAGTCCGATTTGTAGAGTGGTTAGAGCGTTGGCCTTTCGTGGTATAGGTGCCGGGGTCAAAACATGGTGGCGTCACGCTTCAGCCTAACCCAGCTGTAAATCAGTACCTGAATCAGCTCCACAGTTTCAAAACGGAAAGGCAGCGAGGAAGGGGAAACTGGTCACAGCACCTCTCGTCACTGAACCTAGTAAAGTGAAGTCTCTAACACTTAACTCCCCATGTGGCAGTATCTGCTATGGGATTACCTTTACATATTCACTAACAACGAAGTTTCTGTATCCGCGATTACAACTACTGTACTTCTCAGATTACCTCTACAAGTTATCAACAGAATGTTGATTGTACAAAGGTTCCACATGTCACGTCTAAGTTTTGAGTTCAACAGTCACGTGCGCCAGTATAAATGTAAACACGAAATCAATCTCTATTGTAAATTCTATCCTGTTTTTCACATCACAATCGTCTTTATAAAAAAAATCCCTTTGGTCAAATCATACACTATATCACCGACAAACAGTAGGGTAACAAATACACATAAGGATGTGATATCTGACACAGGATATAGCATGTATACTATATCATGTTGTGGCAGAAGTTTGGGACAGTGGACTGCATCCGCTACGTTGCCCAAAAGGCTATCCATAGTTACGTTACAGCTAGTCTTAAGCTAACCCCGACCCTATTACGAGCTTTGCCAAACAGCTAATCTTGCTTGACCTAATCTAACAATGTTTTGAACTTTATCATTAATAATAACGTCCGACAAATACTGAGACCGTATTAAGAACTTAAAAAAATAAATAAATAAATAAAAAATCCAACTAGAAACGCAAAGCCGCATTTTTGGCCAACATGTCGGCCTCAAGTCTACTATCACCTACTTGAACCTCATGTGAACACACATGAGCTGAGAAGTCAAAGCATAACTTTGTACTCAATAAGTTCATATAGGTATCACGTGTGCCAGAAGAGATGCTACCAAACCTAAAGAAAAGTTTAAAACAAAAAGATCAAAAGGCACCAAAGAGATGATGGATGGACAACAGAGAAAGGAATGCTGATAAAACAGAAAGCAGATTATGGAGAAAAGGGCCAAGGATAATACACAAATGGAGAAAAACTGTTCAGTATCTTAGCGAAAGCCTAGTGGATATAGAGGTTTCAATACTGTGGACTTAAAAAAAAAAACCCTAGAGCTTTTGTTCCTTTTCAAGTGTGCCGTAAAGAGCGAATAAGGAGGGTTGTGCTTGCAACTTCTTTCAAACTGGCAATAGCAGTGGCAGCGCCATGTTAACAAAGAAAAAACGGGGACAAGAAGGGAAAAAAAAGTTTTAATGAAGAACGGCTGAAGAATTAGAAAACAGAGAGGAGAAGAAGGGGTTACATACATACATACATAAACACTCATACATATATACATAAACATTCATGATTCTAAACTTTTAAGTGCAGGCAAGAAATGCTGGAGAACAACACAAATGGAAAAGAAAATGTGTGGCGGAAATAAGAGGAAACAGTAAGACCCGGAAAGAATTGTAGCAGTATTCTCTGACAGACTAGGTTGAAGGATGTATAGCAGTAAGTTGAATGAGCAACTGGCCGTCAGCGACTGTTCAGGCCTTAAGACATTTAGTCAATATCAGGAACCATGTTTAAAAGTGAGAAGAACAATAATAAGAATTACAAATCCCTTAAGCGTCCGATTAACAGAGTGGCTAGAGCACTGGTGCCGGGTTCGATTCATGGTGTCGGCACGCTCCAGTCTACCCAGATATAAATGGGTACCTGACTTTGATCCTGAGTTTGGGAAGGAAAAGGCAATGAGGAAGAGAACTAGTCACCCCAGCTCTCGATGCTGGACCTAGTATAGAGCAGTCTTTAACACTTCACTTCACTACGGCAGTGCTTGCTACGGGACTACCTTGACCTTTTTGTTTTACTCAACCCTCGCTTCTCGAGACAAACAAGGATAACAGGTTCTAAGCCCGGTCGAGCCCACCTAAGTCTACACAACTGTAAAAATGGGTATCTGACTTAGCTCCTGAGTTAGGGAAGGTAACGGCAGCGATGAAGGAAACTGGTAAACCCATATCATTAAGCTGTACCTCTGCATATGCGAAGTCTTTCATAATTCACTCCTTTACGGAGTTGAAGCTATGGGACAATCTTCACAATTACATACGAATAATGCATGAAAGGTCTGATGACAGAAGACGTATCCGTATATGCAACGGACGCAATAAGAACGTTTAATGGTGAGAAATTATAAATGTAAAGCAATATAATCTTACGCCTTATAGATTATTCTTAGGTACTCAAGAAAGCCACACCACCAAGAGATCACTAAAGTGCTAGAAAACAATAATAGACGAGGTATGGAAATAACCAAAAAAAAAAACGCGTTGAAGCAGGCAGTAACCATAAGAGTGGACAAGAAAATTGGCTGTTTCCAAACAATAACAAGACTGAAGCCGGGCGTACTCTGTTACCCCGACTAGTTTCCAAAGGTGTCTGAGAAGACCGGGCGTATTATGTTTCCCCGATTAGTTCCCTAAGGTGTCTGTGGAGACTGGATGCATTCTATTACCCCGATTAGTTCCCTAAGGTGTCTGTTGAGACTGGATGCATTCTGTTACCCCGATTAGTCCCCTAAGGTGTCTGTGGAGACTGGATGCATTCTATTACCCCGATTAGTTCCCTAAGGTGTCTGTGGAGACTGGATGCATTCTGTTACCCCGATTAGTTCCCTAAGGTGTCTGTGGAGACTGGACGTATTCTGTTACCCCGATTAGTTCCCTAAGGTGTCTGTGGAGACTGAACGTATTTTGTTACCCCGATTAGTTCCCTAAGGAGTCTGTGGAGACTGGATGCATTCTGTTACCCTGATTAGTTCCCTAAGGTGTGTGTGGAGACTGGATGTATTGTTACCCCGATTAGTTCCCTAAAGTGTCTGTGGAGACTGGATGTATACTGTTACCCCGACTAGTTCCCTAAGGCGTCTGTGGAGACTGGATGTATTCTGTTACCCTGATTAGTTCCCTAAAGTGTCTGAGGAGACTGGATGTATTGTTACCCCGATTAGTTCCCTAAAGTGTCTGTGGAGACTGGATGTATACTGTTACCCCGATTAGTTTCCTAAGGCGTCTGTGGAGACTGGATGTATTCTGTTACCCCGATTAGTTCCCTAAAGTGTCTGAGGAGACTGGATGTATTGTTACCCCGATTAGGTCCCTAAAGTGTCTGTGGAGACTGAATGTATTGTTACCCCGATTAGTTCCCTAAAGTGTCTGAGGAGACTGGATGTATTGTTACCCCGATTAGTTCCCTAAAGTGTCTGAGGAGACTGGATGTATTGTTACCCCGATTAGTTCCCTAAAGTGTCTGTGGAGACTGGATGTATTCTGTTACCCCGACTAGTTCCCGACGGTGTCTGGAGAGACAGAAAGAATAGCCCTACTGCTACCTCGGGCACTAGTGAATGGCAACTAATGTGAGACAGTGCAACCTCATCGTGTAAACCAGGGGTTCTCAACATGTTTTCCTCATGGCCCCCTTTAGAGCCTCATTTACCACAATGGCCACCCCCCTCCCCCATAGTCACTGCTAGCTGGAAAAAGGTCCTTTGCCATCTTACTGTGGCCCCCCAATAAATATAACATGGCCCAAGTTGAGAACCACTGGTGTAAAGCAAATTGCCATAGAAACAAAGCTGCTGCAGAAGCATGCTATTTGACGCTGGCTTCCTGTAAAGGGGACTATAGCAGTAATGGTTCATAACCTCACAAGTAGGCGGAACAAGTGAGAGAAATACAGTTCTCTTGCTTTTTCATCTACTATTTAATGAGAGCATTGTCAGATCAATTAAAACCTGGAAACAAGAGTAGAAAATATATAACAGTGTCACCACTCTCTTAGGCATGCCGTATGAGGTGCTTACATGAGGTTAGACATGGGACTAGCAAGCTCGTAAAACAAACTGCCCCAGACACCATTGCTGGAACAGCATATCCATTTTTTGGGGCAGGATCTTTTTAACAGGGTTAACTTCAATGGTGTTTCCATATTTCATAGGGAACAAAAAGGGTAATTATATATATAAATACATACAGTAATGAGGGTCAAACGTGCCTTCTCGAAAGTAGCACAGGAATCTCGCTGACGGCAAATATAACAACACTGGTTTGGAATACGCCAGTGAAAAAAAAAAAAAAAATTAAAACAAAAGAGAACAGAAAAAAGCAACCCAAAAAAAAAAAAACAGAAAAGAAAACGTAGGTAAGATAAAGACAGCCTGGCCTGATGGCGTACATTACTCTGTGTCGCACATGATGATGATCTGTTTACCGAAAATGACACCGCTGAGTGCATTTATCACACTGCTGTTTGAATGTTATCACAGCGAACACGTACACATGCCAATGACTAAAGTATACACAGAACAGGTAGCTAGTGTCTCTATGACACGTCGGGCAAAAAAGGGTAAAGAGCTTATCTCAAGTCTTTGACACTCAGCGGCAGACACCAGACATGACGGGACTGGAAATATCTGATGTGGTCTGCTTCACCTGTCTCGGCGCGCGTATTCAGAAATACAGACAATGAGAAAGACAAGAAGACAGACAGACAAGAAGACATACAGACCAAAAAGACAGAGAGCGAGCGACAAGCATAGTGTTACTGTGAGAAAGAAAGAAAAAGAAAGAGAGAGAGAGAGAGAGAGAGAGAGAGAGATAGATAGAAAGAGAGAGACAGACGCTCGCCCGCTAACATATATACATACATGAATACATACATTGTAACTTATGTGTGCCAAATATGTACGGTATACATTTTTACTTGTTAGCGCTCGTGAACTGTTAGCACATTAGTCATTCCTCTTAAAACGGCGCATGGATAACAATGTAGGGGCGGGGGCGACGCTTCTCACAGTCACAAGAAACGGCTTCCAACAAGTGCTGTGTGGAGTCTAGGGGTGCCTTTGTAAAAGGGCGTTTGATACCATTCAATTCTCGATTTTAAACTTCTTAATGTGGACACATAGCGACCTCGTCCCCACCCTGATCAATGGCACGTGTTTAACACCGATAGTTTGACAGTGCTTCTAAACTTAAATTGTATGGACGGAATACTGTTGATCTTGTAAGTTCTTAAAATCTCCGCGTGCTTTTTAACATAAAAAAAAAGAAGCAAAATGCAGGTCCAAAGCAGACACTGCCTTAGGTAAGAGAACTGCTAAAGACTTGACAAAACAAAATCTAGCTTTAAGAGATGCGGTGACCTGTTCCCTTCCTGGCTGCCTCTGTCTTCCCGAATTCAAGAGTAGAGTCCGATACCCACTTACACCTGGGTTGATTGGATCGTGACGCTGCCAGGCTGTGATCCAGGAATGCAGAAAATGCGCTTAACCAATCAAATCACCAACAGCTCTTGTTCCCATCAAATCATTCCTCAATGCTATGCTTTCCACTAGTTTCTCCACTTCCCTAATTTCCACACTTTCTGTCATCATGTCTCTCACTGAAATTTTCTTTCTCATTTACTGCCATCTTCCCCGACAGCCTCTATCTAAAAATTCCCCCACTTTTTCATTACTCTCTCTTCCTCAATCCCTTATACCTGCCTCCTTGCCAGGCCGACGTTTAAAATTTTTTTTTTTTTCAAACAGAAAATGTGTTCATAATTCCTCTCTCTCCCCCTCTCCTCACACACACACACACATGCTGAACAATACCTTTTTCAATCTTCTATTGACATATGTTTTACAAATTCAATCTTAATGTAAAGTACACGCGAGATTTTCCATATACAGTTGGAGATAAGCAAGTGACTGACTGGAGTTTTTCTACAAACATGGGAAGAGAAAAAAAAATCACGCCAAACAAACTCTAAAAAAGCAAGCACTGATCATTCTCTTGATGTTGGAAAATACAAAACGCTTTGCACTTATTACAAAACAAAAAAGTATGAAATACAACGGGTTCGACAGGCCATATTCTCGTAATTCCTTTAATGTTAGTGCAGTGCCGAATGGAATTATTTCTTGTTAGTGGGAAGAACGAACGAACGAACTTTATTTTCAAAGGGTTTAGAATTGGGCACGCAGGCCAGTCTAACATTCTGCCCTTCCTTTCTCTCGTCTTCCATACTGAATCCATTTATTCTCACATGTATCTTAAATATTACTTAAATAATAAAATAACAAAATAAAATCCCAACATTGTAACAGTACAATTTCAGTTAAACACATTTACAGCACCAGGAAGAGTGGTGAGGAGACGGAAGTACAGAAAACAGTTTGAGAAATGGGAGAAATGACAGTAATGAGAAACTGACGACGGACTTTTAAAACAAAAGGCCTTGAGCGGGTGAAATATGTTGAGAAAATATAATACAGCAAAAGTAGCTGAAAATATGTTAGGGTGATACCATAAGAGACGATATAGCAGTGAATTATGTTTATGAGAAATAATGTTTTGGGGCCAGTGAACTTATTTCATAACCTTCCGTGTTTTCTTTGCGTTTTTTTTACAGCGTCGGATTGGTAGAGTGGTTACAGCTCTGGCCTCTCGCGAAAAAAGTGCCGGGTTCCAAACACGGCAGCGTCACGCTCCACTCTACCCGGCTGTGCACGAGTAACTGACTGCTCTTGAGTTAGGGAAGCCAAAAAAGCAGCGCGAAAGCAAACTGGCTACCCTTACTCTCAAAGCTGGACCTAGTATAGTAGTCTCCAACATGTCACTACCCTACGACAGTATCTGTCATGGGACTACTTGTTTTGATTAAATAACAGTTCTGTCTCGTTTTGGTGAAGCGCGCTCTGTTCTACCTCGACACAAGGCCGGTCGGTTACATTAGGGCGCATGTCCCAATATTAAAGACCCCGTGGTTCCCGATTTCGCTTTCACCGTCCCACATACAACTAAGAATGAGTCACTTCTCGCTTTCTTTAAAAAAAAATATATATATATTTACATTTAACACAGACTCGAAGTCGAAATTTGTAAAACAGTTTTTTTAAAAACCTGAATAAATTACAAAAAATAAAATTTCTTATTATTAAATCAGGTCGTGCTAGCTAAGATCTTGGGTATGAACTGCAAACATTTTACAGTTAAAAATTAACAACATTAAACATGTCGGCAAACAGATAGGCCTACTGCAAGTTTTGTCACTGAAGATTATACTCGTATAAGTTTAAAGAAATCCAGATTAATTAAGAGTATCAATGATGTACACGGGACTGTCTGCTACCTATAAACATACATTTATCAGGTGCGGACAGGAACGTATGTGCTCTTATAACTTTGTGACAAAACGGGGCGGCCCATATCAATCTTTGTTTCTCTCCGGCAGTATCGGTACATTTGTGATACTGATTTTTATTATGTGCTGTCAAGTATCGCACTTTTCTTTCTTTCTTTCTTCGTTATTTTTCTGCTTAATAGCAGATATTTGATTTTATCAAATCATTCGACACTCCTCTCTGTGATGTCACCTGTTTGTTACCTGGTCATCCTGGCTTGCGGTCAGCAGCTGAGATAAGATAGTCGCCGGAGTGTTTAGATTGAACCGCTGATAAGACGACTCGTTTGGTAACCCAGATGGGCAGACACGGAGTTTTGCGTACTCATACGACAGATAACGAGATTACTGTCTGTGTGACACATGTGGGCAGACAAGTGTGACATAATCGCTTCCGGGCCGACTTGTTATGACAACATTACTTTCTAATAAAATAAGTATTACAGCTTACACATGTTGTCATGTGGGTTCCCCGATCTGTCTGTAAGTTTGTACACGAGGGCATCGGACATCATATTACCATATATGGGAGACGTGACCTTTGCAAAATTTTTCCATGTCGGAAATATTTTGAATGTACCACACCCGACCAGTTTGAATATGATTGGAGCGTTTATTTAACTCAATAACAAACCAAGGGGTGAGAAGAGAGGAATATAGTCTGACCATTTTGCAGTTTTATTTCACTGTGAATTGCACGCTCGCCAAGACAACATCAGACCTCGCCAGAGTGAAGACTAGATTCATAATTCCTTTTGTTAACCGGACCTTTTATTGGAGAACCAAATAAGACTTACAAAACACAGGACATCTCTACATTTTAATAAGGAATACCGAGACTAGGAAACTGAAGAAACACACAGAGTCAGAGAGGGAATATGTTGTCAAATTAAAGACCCCCAGAAGCGTGTAAGAGACGGACTCGTCTCTTTTATTCATCTGAGCAACAAGTCTGTAGCAAAGATTGGCGTAAGTTGTGATTTACATTTCATATTTTATTACTAACATGTGAACTAACATATATATGTATATATTACCATGTGAAGTTTAATGTGTGAAACTCGCTATTTTATGTCAAAGTCATTTGAGGCTGGCAACCTCGGCGTATAGAATGATGATTCATGAACCACCACTGCACGGGCTGGTAATTGCTTTATTGGTAGTTTCGTACAATCTTTGAAGGACCGAGGACTAGAATGGAACCAGGCCAGGAAGAAGACAGCTGATAGAATGGTCTGGCGCTCTCTCTTCCAAACCTCTACACCTCACGGTAGAAGGGGAATGACTAAGTAAGTAAGGTAGTTTCGTAAAGAGAACTAAAAGCATAAAGTAGTTCCAGGTTCCCTATGGAGCAGGGAGGGAAAGATGAAAGACATAATGTACATTCTAAGAATAATACTTACAGTTTCAAAGCTTTTTTTACTTACTTAGTCGTTCCCCTTCTACCGTGAGGTGTAGAGGTTTGGAAGAGAGAGCGCCAGACTATCCTATCGGCTGTCTTCCTCCTGGCCTGGTTCCATTCTAGTCCTCGGTTCTTCAAAGATTGTCTAATGTTGTCCTCCCAGCAGACTCTGGGTCGTCCTGGGGGTCTGGATCCCTGGCTCTTTGTTTTCCATGCTTGTCGTGGTAGCCGATCTTCTCCCATTCTGCAGACATGGCCAAACCATCTTTGTTGGGACTGTTCTACTTGGATCTGCAGGGGGTGGGATTTTAGGCCTTGACGTATCGTCTGGTTGCGGACCATGTCTCTTCTTGTTACTTCAACCACCTTCCTCAGATACCTCATTTCTGAGGTTTGGATCTGGCTTTTGTGGGTTGTAGTCATTGCCCATGACTCGCATCCATATGTCAAGACTGGGACATAGGTGGAGCGGTATACAGCCATCTTCGTTTTCTTACCAACCTCTCTCTTGCTCAGTGTAAATGTAAACGAAAAAACGTGTTCATGTTAAAATTAATAGAAGTTTCAAACTTTTTAACAAGTGTAAACATAAAGGAAACATAAATGAATTTATATTGTGAACACTTTTCAAACAGTGGAGATGTAAATGTAAAACGCATTATATATGTACGTTTAACCTTTTCATTTAAATGTAATGTAAAGCTAAAGCTATTCAGTTTAAATGTAAATAAAGTTTTATCCCGAGGGATTAAATTTAATTCTCATCGAGGGTAAATTCTGACATGGGATGGTAGAATAGAAAAGGGGAGGGGGCACATAACTATGTGTCGGAAAACGCCATACTCAGAAGAGCGTTTCGTTTCTATTTCTATTACCAGTTATTGGTGGTACCAGCAAAAAGGACATTTTCTGGGACAAGAAGGGACGAGTGGTTACGCTTTAAGACGGAAGACCAGCTTTGAAGACTCTCCTAGACTTTCCTGGGGAAACGAGCTTCAACCTACGAACCTTGACCAGAGACGAGTGAACGCAGTGTACAAAAAACCAACTCAACAGGAGGAGGAGGATCAGAATCGTCACTGACAGCTAAGTTAACCCATATGCTGCTACTTGAACCTCTTATCAAAAACCATCACCCGAGTGATGAAAACTTTATTTTGTAATTAACTATTATTCCTTTCTTTTAAACTGTTAAAGTGAATATCAAATTTTGTTATTTGTAATTATACCAATTTAACTTCGATTCAATCATTTTAAATGTACTACATGTTTGTCTCAGTCAAAGTTACTAAACACACACTCTAAACAGAGCTATATTATAATAATAATTCCACTGATTAACTCAGAGGTGGGGGCTTTACGAGCTAGAATAAACCATTGCTTAAATTCTTCAAAAAGGTTGTCGGCAGATTATACAATTAACGTGCTGAGCGACAGCCAGCATTGTTTTCGCTTATCTGAATATCTTGTGAAGACTCCCATGTGATAGAAGCTTTACTACTCTTCTATCTACATTTCTGCCAAGAGTAATCTTGTGTAAAGATAGACTCCATTGAAGCCTATAATAGATACTCTTGAGTTTTGGCCACTGTTGGACCACTACTGCAAAGCAGGGGAGGCAATACCGTCACAAACTTCCAAGGCAACATCTGAGCCGTAACATGACAAAGGCAATCAGGGGATTTTACGGTTCTCATAAATGAAAAGGAGATACATTGTCCGACCGTATATGGCAACATCAGACTTAACAGATCAACAGTTAATATAAATACATCTATGTGAGTTGCCCTGTGCAGTTCCCGGGGGTTCTCTGAAGAAACAACGAACGAATAGGACTACTGTACCCTCATACATGTCGTACAAGCCGACTAATATGGTGTTGTGCATGGGGCTGGTAACATCATCAAGCAGAACACGTGCCACAGAAACCATCGTTACAAGAGCACGTGAATTCATGGTGCAGGCCTTCCCTGTGAGGGGTCCAACCGCAGTAGTGGCTCCAAGTTTCATAAGGAGCGGAAAAGATAATGATGATGATGTGAGCTGGAATGTCAGGAGACAGAAAGAACACAAGAAACAACAAGAGGCATTATTTATGTAACATGTGACAACACGACAGCAATATAACCTCATTACCGGGTAAGTTCAACCTTACTCTAAAAAGCGCGTTTGCTCTATATTTCGTAACTCACACAGAAATGGGCAAAATGATGAGTCATGAGTTAGAACTCACAAAATTGTATGCAAAATCAAGCCCTAGATGACTGAAGGCATAGCTTCCAAGTAATGATGAGAATTTAGGCCACAGATACCAAAGATTTGACTTTTGGCCAGTGACAGGGAAATTCCATTTTGCTTGAATTCTCTTTAATGCCTAGGTTTGCAAACTGAGCTGATTATATCTCTATGCCATCCTGTCAATTGACGAGACTGGGGTCGAGTGCTAGTTTCAGGCCAAGACCTAAGACACCAGTTCAGAAAACTCTGGCCCCATTTCTCGTCATGGAAACGGCAAGACCAACAGATAGTAGATTTCGCTTCAGTTCCTGTATGAAGGCCAGACCAAATCACGAGGGTTGGCTTAGGAGCTGCCGTTTGGAACTCAAACCAGTCGAGGGCCTTTCTTGTGGTGCGAGATCGGCAGGGAGATTAATTGCCAATACATTAAAAAGATGAGAATTCAGGAGGACCTCGGCCAAGGAAAATGGAAAAATCAATACGCTTAGTGAGTTATAAACTCCCGAGTGTTTACCAGGCTTATAATTTAGTTTTCTCTTGAAGGAGGAAAAGTGGACTGGAAAAAATATGCACGAAAATCTTCAAAATAAATGATAACGGAGGTCCTTGTTTGAAAATGAGTTTTTCAAAGCTTTGTATAGAGCAAAACTAAAATATATTTTCCCCGAGACATTAAATAAACCTTGTAATGACTAGCAGAACGCTCGTGGCTCTCGTCAACACGAGTAGAAAATGCAATGGCAATTTCGTGAAGACGGGAACATGTAATGACTAAAAAGTGGGAATTCCCATTTCTTGTTGTACGGCTGCGGTCGTCACAACAATAAAACATAAACTACTTATTCGCTCTCATCAAAGGAGCAACAGCATTGCATCTCTTAACGACCTGAGCCAACTCAGAAAATCACAGCCAATTGATCTGCACACAACATTTTGACACTTGCCAAAGACACAAGAAAACGACAAAAAGCTGAAAGTTTATGGTTTGCAGACTTTAAAATCGATGGTCCGCTATTACTTTTCTTTCCCAACCAAGAAACCTGCGATACTTCAAGTTTAAGTAATTCGCGATGATGGCAATTTAGTAGACCAGATTTTATTGAAAATAATTTTTTTTTTAAGTCTTAACAAAATTACAAGTCTGGTGAGAAATGAAAAACTGATTCTATGTTATGCTAGTTGCTGCACAGTTTACAGTTTAATAGCTTCCTGTGGAATGCGCTAAGAAAATTTAAAATTTAGTTTACTAGCTTCCGACTTAAAAGTCGAACAAGCAAGACTTTTGTGTGAAATGCTGTTTATTCGAGTTCAAATGACGTCTTCAGACAGCATTCTGCCATACCAGCACCGCTTGGAATTGATGTATATTTTTCGTTAGCGAACTTCTCTATCGTGTCACTCAGTCATGTGTAATGTTTTATGCTGTAGATTACTAACACACCACATCTCTTGTACTCGCTCTCAAGCCATCTTCTCTCACTCTTGAGTAATACAATCATCCCTCAGTATCAGTAAAAACTCTGCCGTTTTCACGTCAAACCACGTTAAAAAACACTTTGTTACGTTACTCAGTCATATGTAAAGTGTAATGTTACAACTCACCCTTACTTACCATCTCAAGCCATAATCTATCTCACACAATGCGATACATTCTCACTCTCAACATAAAAACATTCTCCTGTCTCAAATCATATTACCACCTCCATTAATCATACGATTAAATCCCCATTCCTTATTCCTTTTTCTGTCTTTCTCTCTTTATTTTCCTTGGCCTCGCAATGGTTGCTTTGCGGGTAATTTTTATGCGGGGGAAATCCCGCTAATCTAGGACACCAGAAAATAGGTCTCCACATCACGATTTTCACATTTTCCCAGAGAAAGAAAACTCTGTCACAAAACCCTCTAGGGTCTTCTTAAAGAACACAACGACAGGCTGACACCAGGCACGTGCATTCATTTGGACTCATTCGGGTGCACGCATAAACAACCACACACGCACGAGCATTCACGTAGCTGTGTGAACCAGATGATCCTGTGTGAATGTGAGGATTTGGTCCTCGGTGCAGACGAAAAAGTAATTGCTTTGAGCAAGGAAAACGTCATGGACCGCTTTTGTAATGCAGAGAAATAGCGAACTTTCCCGTTTGCGAAGTTTGAGAAACAATGGACTCCGCAGCAGACGGGTTAGATCGGCGTCATATAAGTTAATCTAAAAGATGATAGAATGTTAAGATATAGATAATGGTAATATAATATGGTTATAATGATAACTTACAACACCACAGACTTACTTATGCCAAAAATCGACAATCTTTACGTGTTGTAAAAGGATCCCGTTAAACGCCCTTTGAGGCATATTGGCTGATATTTTCTAGATCATACGGAACACTAGGGGTGCTGTGGTCAGCGTCATGCCGGCCGCCTTTAGCCTTCTCAAAGTTGCTATGGTACCCAATTCATGAGGTTGGGGTGACCGCGGAGCCGTTTGCGGTCTGAAAAATTCCACCTCAACTGGGGATAGAACTTTATGTGTTGTAATATAAACTATATGACGCTAAGACACACACCGTGGAATAGTTGAACGCTAATTTAAACAGTGTAATAAAAGTTTAATAGACATGACCCTAACTATCAGGTATCAAACAAATAGACTGGCCCATGTAATTTCTGGGGGGGGGGGGGGGGGGGGGGGTTTCTGAGGAGAAAATAAGAAGAAATAAGCCTACTGTTCACTCAGGCATGTCGTTAGAAGTGTCCAATACGAGGTTACGAGGTTATGCTGGGGGCTAAAACCCTCATCGTGTAAAACAAAACATGCTACAGAAACCACCTCTACAAGAGCACGAGGGAATTAGCTGCAGGCTTCCTGCAAGGGGCCCAGCTGTAAGTTTCTATGCTCCATAAGAAACCCCCCCCCCCCCCCCCCCCCCAAAAAAAAAAAAAAAAAAAAAAAAAACGTAAATTCAGATAGAGTGCTTTACCTGGCCAAATATGAAATAAATAAAAGAATAAATAAAATACAATACAATTACAATATCGAGCGGCAGACGGCTCTACAAGTGTTGTTCTGGGAATTACTTAATTTTGCTGTGATAAGTAGATGCAGGTGAACCGTGAAATTTTCAAGCTTTACTGATTTTATCAGAGCGGCACCAGCGATCCGCCGCAGCGATTTATATCCCTTTTTTTTAAAATGGATGCTAAAAAAATGCATTTATATTAACTCTCACATTCTTCTCTAATGTTTTTGTTCGTATGTCACAGATTCGTCGTCTTGGCTCAGCGTGTTTCTTTATCCGTTGTCTAAGTAAGGCTAACAATTTCCTCACCGTGATGTTTATTATAGTGTGAATTAACTCATCCTCATTGTCAAATTTCCAAGTATTCAAAAACTTAATATATTGTTTCGGTAGTTCCAAAATCTAAAGATAATTATCCCGAATCTGTCTCTAGCCTCAAGTGGACAAATTGTTGGGCTTCAACGCCATCAGCTCTAAGTATATACTTGTCAACGCTTTCATTAGTATTCCGCCGTTTCTCATAAAACTTTGTAATGTTTCTGTTTATATAGGCGTTTCGTTAACTACAACAGCCCTGTCATCACCAAACGCATATACATACAATCACACAAATATGCTCTCATTTACCACGTCCTTTAAACATTGTCAGACTCGTATTTCTCTTCCTCTGCCGACAAGCAAGAACTGTATACTCCTACTGACGCTGGAGAAAGTCTAGAACAGCGTTGCCACTCTCAATTTTGAAAAAGAAAACCCTAGATATCGGCGACTTGGACGATTTTTTGGCTACTGTGGGCTATTTAGGCCGATTTGGGGCGAAATCTAGGAGGCGTTCGTCAACTAATAAAGGAAAATGACAAACCTAGATCTAGATGAATCCACATATGAGTGGCAACGCTGGTCTAGAATGTGTCAGCTAAACCCTTATAAAGACAGCACGGACGAGCCTAGTCAAGTGTACCCAACAAAAAAAAAAAAAAAAAAACCGTGAGAAACAGAGGAATTGAAACACTGAACAGAGAAAAAGAGAGGCCACAGACATGTCGACTTCCACAGCTATAAATTATGACAGAACGGGGATGCATAATTAATGAACACTGTGTAATCTGAAGAGTGCTTACTGCAGCCGAATAAGTGTATCTTTTACTGGATTCGAAACACAGCTGGAAGTGCTGTAAACCTATGGAAAATATATGCGTTGTGATATACGTCAAACCCAAGAAGTCGAGAAGATTATCAGTCAGGAAAGGAAAGATAACAGAGGTCATACTCATGGTTGCCAACCAAAGTATCCCTACTGTCATTGAGGAACATGTTAAAAGTCTTGGCAGGGTGTACGATACCCCATTAAAAGACTCGAAGGCAGTGCAACAGACAATAGAAATGGCAGGCAGAGGGCTACAGATCATAGACCAAAGCAGACTCCTAGGAAAATTCAAACTGTGGTGCCTCCAGTTCATGTTGATACCTAAGTTGCTGTGGCCACTGCTTATATATGAAATAAGCACAAGTACAGTGGAAGCTATAGAGCAGAAGGTCAACAAGTTCATGAGGAAATGGCTAGGGGTTCCACCAGGTCTGTCAGATCACTGCACTGCAAAAAGTCAAAACTTCTGCTCCCTTTCAAGTCAGTTGTTGACGAGTAAAAAGTTGAAAAGGCAAGGCTTGCAATGATGCTGCGCGAGTCGGCAGATGACGTGGTTAAGTCCATTCAGCCCACACTGAAAACGGGAAGGAAGTGGAGAGTGGAAGAAGCTGTTGATGCTGCCCAAGAGTCACTCAAACTGAGGGAGGTAATCGGATATACACAAAAGAATAGACGGGGATTTGGTCATGGGGACAGCCGCTGGTGGTCCAAGGCATCAAGCAGGGAGCGTAGAGACATGGTAGTTCAGGATATACGAGCTGAGAATGATAAGAGGTTGCAAAAAGCAGTGCAGCAGGTCCAACAAGGCCAATGGATTACATGGGAAGGAGCCCTGCAAAGGGCTTTGACATGGAATGATATATGGCATATGGCACCTCTTAGGCTCAGCTTCGTTGTTAGATCAATGTATGACCTCCTGCCATCGGCCACAAACTTTGTGAAATGGGGAAAGTCGGATGATGAGCAGTGCCCCCTGTGCCATGGGAGGCAGACACTTGAACACGTGCTCTCAGCTTGCAAGGTGTCATTAGGGCAAGGGCGATACACATGGCGCCACAACAAAGTGCTAAATGAGTTGGCTGCGACAATAGATCTGGCAAGGATGAAGGCGAATAGCAATGTCAGGCCAAACACCGCAAACACATACTTTTTGAGAGCAGGAAAGTCAGCACACCCAAAACCGAGTAAATCAAGTAGAAAGTGTACCATCTCTCCTTGACTGTGCAAATGACTGGGAGATGGCGGTAGACCTACCTGGACGAGGGGCATATCCAGAGAGTATCAGGAAATCTCGAAGACGGCCGGATATAGTGCTGCATTTTTCATCATCGCACCAGGTTATATTGATTGAACTGACCATGCCATTTGAATCCAGATTGGAAGAGCAACATTTGTTCAAAGCGGCCAAGTATAGTGATCTGGCCGCGGATCTGAGACACGATGGGTTCACTCCAAGGGTCATGGCTGTTGAGGTGGGTCCAAGTACCAAGAGGGCTCGTGGCTGCATCAGTGTATGATTTATTAAAACTTTTGGGGCTGAGGGGACAGTCGAGAACAAGGGCACTGAAGAGGCTTAGTGAAACTGCGCAAAAGGCGTCATGCTGGCTGTGGAACAACCGCAATGGGCTATGGAACTCCGGACAGTAAACTCTGCGGTACAGAAAACATCAGGAATTTTTGTTAAGTCCACAATACGTTGAGTTTTTCGCTGTACTGGTGAAAGGGCTGTGACTGACGGGCAACACGCGCGTTATTATAAGAGGTGTTGGGCACAGAATTTCAGTTGCTAGCGCGCAGTGGCCAGCCTCGTCGGCTTCGCGCAGGTGTGTCAGTGTCTGTCCCTAGTCGTGGTGTGCGGCGGAACGAACGGAATAATTTGTCTTCTCTTTGGTTACTTTCACAGTTGCCTCCGCGGCTGGCGGAGTTGTGGATTTTAAAGTTGCTACCAAAGTGAAATGGGTTCATTTTCGATACAAGACAACAGGAGGCTGAGACACCTGGGAGTCCTGACCCAAGTGGGCCCGCCCCCATTAGAGTGTAAAGGAGTATACAGGGCCGAAACACTTGTTCGACGGGGGGACTTCTGATGATCAGATTGCCTCCTGTTGTATTGCTCTGTATAGTTTTTCCTATCATAAGCGCAGTTGTGAGTCTTGCGTGTCTTAATAAAATTCAGATGCCCTTTGACCCCACAGATACTTGCGCACGTGCGACTGCCGCTACATACTTATTTTTTTTTCACGATGGGGTAGAAGAACGTCAGGAAATCCATCTATTAAACTTAATTCTCATGTTTACGGGGGCTTCATATTTAGATTTTCTACATTAACAATTTTCATAATTTGCTGTCGTAGCGAGCGCGGGAGATTTACACGCTGCTGGTAGGCCGAAGCCAATACGGCTCAGTGATTTATATACGAAATCTGACGTTTTCGAAGACATCCCACGGGATGCAAACTAATTTAGATGTGTATGAATGTTCACATGTGATTTCCTTTCACTAAGAGACTACAATTTCCCATTCCCCCCTCTCACTGCGGGTCGAGCACAGCAGAAGCGGTGCGTATTCATTATTTATGACACCGCGAATTTGTGAAGAGATATTTTGTTGTTTGTTGTGTTTGCTAGACAGAAATAATATAAGCTGCAGAGTAATGCATAGCAAACTTTTTCATTTCTTTGTTTATAGTTTTGAAACAATCAAAACTTAGGAAAAGCAATAACAAACAAGTTTTAAAAATAAACAATAATATTCAACGACAAGATGGCATCTAGTCAACATAACGAGTCTTATTAAACAAGATAAATACATTTGACCATTTTCGCTTCACTTGTGACAAGCTAAAGTCTGACTAAGACATTTTAAAAACATAACATTTCATTAACAAAACTATAACTAAATAAACAAG
The DNA here is from genome assembly GCA_024509875.1 of Oreohelix idahoensis. Taxonomy (NCBI): domain Eukaryota; kingdom Metazoa; phylum Mollusca; class Gastropoda; order Stylommatophora; family Oreohelicidae; genus Oreohelix; species Oreohelix idahoensis. The sequence continues at coordinate 929,354 of JAMPIV010000840.1, read as the reverse complement.
AAATCACAAACAGGCGTTGAGGGCTGGCCGAGTTCTCTTTAGTGAGAGACCCAATTGTTAAACAGGATATGATACATGGGAAACACTTATATGCGTGCTGGAGGTTTTCAAAACAAAACTATAAGGTGAATGAAGGGCGATTACGTGATACTCAAAACTGACGATGGTGGTGACAAATGGTATGACACAGAGGCCGACCGCGCCTTTCTTTGAAATAATTAAAGTTGTCAATCGATACTGCCCACATGGCTTATAGATTTCAGTATCGCATGCGTCATATAGTATGTTTATGTTGTATGTGGAAGTGCGGGAGCCGCGCTGGTGTAATGGCTTCGGCGTTGTACTGGCGACCAGGTGTTCATGGTTCAAACCCGGGCGTCGGCGTTTGAAGAAATGTTTACGGCCGGAAATTTGACTGAATAGCCTGAACGGCTCCTGTGATAAACCCTCTGTGGATGGGAAGGAGCGAAGCTCCTGACCGGGTTGGAAGGAAAGTCCTCAGGTTCCCCAGCCTCGCAATGACATGTCATTGGGCCGAAGGGCTGAAAGCCTAAGTGCCGCTGGTTAAGAAAAAAAAAAAAAAAAAAAAAAAAAGTATGTGGAAGTGAACCTGAGTAAATCCATACAGCGGATACAAATGTCAGAGTGAGAGTGAGAGCGAGAGACATACATCGAGAAAGAGAGAGAGAAAGAATGAGAAAGAGAGTATGTGTGTGAGAGAGAGAGAGAGAGAGAGAGAGAGAGAGAGAGAGAGAGGTAAGTCAGAAGACTGATAATGTACGAACAATATTTAAAAAAAGGGGAACATTTTTTTTACTGGTGAAGCAGGAACCAGAAGAAATGGGGTCATAGGCAGCTCCATTGCATATACTGCCGTAGGGCGGTGAAGTGTCAGAGATTTCACTATATAAGGTCAGGCTTTTCCAGGTGAGGTGACCAGTTCCCTGTCTCGCTGCCTTTGCCTTCCCTAAATTTAGAACAGTCATAGATAGATAGTTTTAATTCACATACGATTAGTTTAATGTCATATACTCGTGACGATGTTTGTACTTTTCCACATATGTTATGTCATGCTTATAAGTAATTAATGTTAATATGAGTGTGCTATATTATTATTTTACTTTACGTTAAATTTCTTGAAATTGATATGTAACATGCATTTGAGAATAAATAAATTCAGTATGAAAGGTGAGAGAAAGGAAGGGCAGAATGTTAGACGGGCCTGCGTGCCTAATTCTCAACCCTTTGAAAATAATGTTCGTTCGTTCGTTCGTTCGAGCTATGAAATTCAAGTTACTTATGAGAATCGCTTGGTTAGAAAAGAGCAAAATGAGACAAGATTACAATATTAGATTATACAGATATTACGACTACCTGGATAACTGAAAGTACGAAGAGTAAATGAAATGATGGGGGGAAGCAATTACAGTAACTCATGTGGTGCTCATTGGAAAGATCCATAAAAAAACGGGAAGATCCAATATCAGTCATACATAGAGCAGTTATATATAGACTAGTGTAAAAGCCCGTCATAAGACGGGAATTAAATTCAAAAGCATCAATACCTAACGGCAATTTTAACGGCCATAACTCGTGGTGCTCATTGGAAAGATCCATTTAAAAAAAAAAAAAAAAAAAAAACGGGAAGATCCAATATCAGTCATACATAGAGCAGTTATATATAGACTAGTGTAAAAGCCCGTCATAAGACGGGAATTAAATTCAAAAGCATCAATAACTAACGGCAATTTTAATTTTGGTTATTCAAAAGTATTAAAAAAACCCACTGTGCATCACCACAGTACACGAACTACGTAGCAGCAGCAAGGATCCCAATGTGTGTATACGGAATAACACTTTCTATACATATTTTTGTGCACACCGTCATTTGCGCATTCTACATACAAGTGTTACTATTTTCGGGAGAGTACATATAAGGGAAACAATACAATTAACGTCTAACTTTCAACCATAGTTGCATCCCTTAGCGTTACTGACAGAAAAAGCTGGGATTTTATATATATTGATTAGTCACTATAATTATCAATGCCCTACTCGCTTCTTACGCAGCATTTAGCTACCACAGTAGCTTACAGGAAGCCTGCACCAAGCATTAACATGCTCTTGCTGTAGTAGTTTCTGTTGCAATACGTTTTATATCAGAGGCTGCCAGACTCATGCAGAACTTCATATTAGTTGCCGTGTATGACAAGCCTAAGTCCTATTCTTGCTGTCTTTTCAGAGACCCCAGGAACTACACGAGGCTACAGATTAGTCAGCCATACATATATCAGTCACGTAAACACATTTTCATCAGATTAATCCCAGGCCGTTTACATTTCAGAAGATACTGCACAAGTAACGATCACATCTTCTATGAACGCACCATGTGAACATATTGTCAAAGTTAGAGAGTAACGAATTGTCTTGGGTGATCACAGTATGATAGCAACAATACCAATAAATATATATATTTTTTAATGGGGATTATAGAGAACAATCTATTTTAACAACATAGAAGACGACAAATTTATCATACGTGATATTCCAACATCGCTAAAATAATCATACACTCAGAATTTGGAGTTAACCTTGTCTTTCATCATTAAAAAAAAAAAAAAAGCTCAATGTAATCACATAAAACTGGACACAGTAACTAACTGTGAACAAAATATTTATTTTGTTTCATAGATCTGGAAAAGGCGTTTGACAGGGTCCCCTGGAGCAAACTTTGGGTCAGTTTGGCAATGAAGAATATTCCAGCACCTCTGATTCATGCTATACAGAGCTTCTACAAGTCTTGCAGAAATTATGCGAGGACAGCAAACCATAAGTCAGAAGAGTTCAGGACCACCACTGGTGTAAGACAAGGTGATATCCTGTCACCTTATCTTTTCATATTCCTCATGGACGATGTCATCAAGGCATGTAAGGAGAGAACAAGAAAGTATTCAGTGGGGTACTGGAAGATGAGACAGGTCTGTATTTCAGAGCTGGCATTTGCTGATGATGTTGCCCTGATTGCTAAATCAGAGGCACATCTCCAATCCAACCTGCAAGTCTGGAAGGAAGAGCTGGAGAAGAGAGGGATGGTCATAAGCAGCTCTAAAACAAAAGCCATGGTGATATCACGATGGATGGGTTTGAAAAAAAAAATCGAGAAGAAAGAAGACATCAGATTAAGCTGGGAGAACAGGTCCTGGAGCAGGTCGACCACTTTAAATACCTCGGAGCTATTACAGACCGAAAGGGAGGCATCAAAGAAGAGTTGGCCACTTGAAAAGCAGCAGCTGGGAGACTTTTTCAGGCCATAAATCAAGGATTCCTCAGCAAGAGAGAGGTTGGTAAGAAAACGAAGATGGCTGTATACCGCTCCACCTATGTCCCAGTCTTGACATATGGATGCGAGTCATGGGCAATGACTACAACCCACAAAAGCCAGATCCAAACCTCAGAAATGAGGTATCTGAGGAAGGTGGTTAAAGTAACAAGAAGAGACATGGTCCGCAACCAGACGATACGTCAAGGCCTAAAATCCCACCCCTTGCAGACCCAAGTAGAACAGTCCCAACTAAGATGGTTTGGCCATGTCTGCAGAATGAGAGAAGATCGGCTACCACGGCAAGCATGGGAAACAAAGAGCCAGGGATCCAGACCCCCAGGACGACCCAGAGTCTGCTGGGAGGACAACATTAGACAATCTTTGAAGAACCGAGGACTAGAATGGAATCAGGCCAGGAGAAAAACAGCCGATAGGATAGTCCGGCGCTCTCTCTTCCAAACCTCTACACCTCACGGTAGAAGGGGAACGACTAAGAAAGTAAGTCTTTCACCTTTTTTTTTAAAAAAAAAAGCTCAATTTAATCATAATAAAACTGGACACAGAGTAACTAACTGTGAACAAAATATTTATTGATCCGATACATAATTCGATGCTTTGGCTCTCATTAACTGATTCATTAAATATAGGAAGGTATTAAAGTCTAAATTGGGGAGCCGCGCTGGTGTAATGGCTACGGCGTTGTACTGGTGACCAGGTGTTCATGGTTCAAACCCGGGTGTCAGCGTTTGAAGGAATGTTTACGACCGGAAATTTGACTGAATAACCTGAACGGCTCCTGTGATAAACCCTCTGTGGATGGGAAGGAGCGAAGCTCCTGACCGGGTTGGAAGGAAAGTCCTCAGGTTCCCCAGCCTCGCAATGACATTCATTGGGCCGAAGGGCTGAAAGCCCAAGTGCCGCTGGTTTAAAAAAAAAAAAAAAAAAGTCTAAATTATTTGTATTCCTTTTATTCTACTTTCGTGTCAGAACAGCTTATTGCATCAAAGCCATTACTAGCAGCTGAGAGAATAACAAGGGAAAATTAATTCTTGTCTTCAGAAAAGCGGAATGCGTTTGTACTATTTAGGCATTGAGGTGAATACATGTATTTAGAAATCACCCTTTTCTAACAAATGGGAAATATAAGCACTAGAAAGACATAACATAAATGTGAGTGAGAAAAATTTACATTCTGGAGATTCGAACCCGGTTCTGCTTAGTGGCAACATCGCCTCGTTGAAATAAAGGTGTCTTCAAGAACCAACTGTTTGTACATTAAAATCCACAACTACGGGCGGAATCCAGGCCTAGTTCGTTCCATAAATATTTGCGGACCGGGTGCTTATAATTCTGTTATCATGTCACTTTATCTCAACAGTTCAAAAGCAAAAGGATTTCCCAATTGCCTTACATTTATGACTACTTTTTTTTTCCACGATAGAACCGAATGCATTTCGTGACATATTCATGTTCTGTTGTTGTTTACAACTAGACATGGGAACTGTGGCCCACATCAATATGTGTGTGGTTATTAGGTCTATGCTTGGAACTTTTGATAGTTTGGAATTAATCGTTTTAACAACAAATTCTGAGTAAAACTAGGTCCATGTACTCTAATTGTGGGTGCCAGAGTGTACATGGGTGAGTTAATCAAACAAAATCGTTTCCCTAAAATGATAGAAAACATTCCTGGAATTGAAAGTAAAAAGAGTCAAACTGCAACAGATAGAAAATCCATAGCGACAAAATACATAGAGAAACATTATCCACGCAACACCTGGACCCATGCATACACAGATGGATCAGCAACAAATGCAACAGAAAATGGAGGTGGGGGTGTCTTTCTGACCTTAAGCACTGGTGCAGAAAAAAGGCTGTCAGTGGCGACAGGACGATTCTCCAGCAACTTCAGAGCAGAAGCAGAGGCCTTGAAAACTGCAGCAGAGGTTATATTGACAGAAGAAACGGCAGAGAGACAAGTTGCTTTCTTTACTGATGCACAGTCAGTAATTGCAACGTTGAAAAGACAAAATAATACAGACCTGGATGATCTCAGAGTAGTGCTCCACAAACATTGTCAACGATTCAAAAGTGTTGTGATCCAGTGGATCCCATCTCATTGTAACATCGCCGGCAATGAAGAGGCTGACAGAATGGCAAAAGAAGGTTCACATCTACCTCAGCCTGATGCAAGCATATCTTTTGAGGAGGCAAAGAGTTTTATCAGAATCAGTTACAGAAACAAATGGAATGTAGAACATCCAGGGCACACACAGAATGATGCTTACTACCAGCTCCACAGAAGAGAACAAGTGGTAATCTTCAGACTCCGCACTGGCCACAACAGATTGAGATACCATCTATTCAACAAGCTAAAGATAGGAACTACCGATCAGTGTAACTGTGGCACTGATAAAATGACTGCTGAACATCTGCTTCAAAGTTGCCCCTTATATGTGGTACAGAGAAAGTGCATATGGCCGACGCCAGCTCCTTTCGTGGAAAAGCTTTACGGGGATTCAAATAGCCTCAAACTGACTACTGCTTTCTTTGAGAACATTCAAGTGGACGTCTGAGAGTGTACGAAGAAGAAGAAGAAGAATGAAAGAGCCTTTATAGAGTTATTCATTTGACCGAATTCCTTAGCACATCTCTTTCTTGCAGCGAAGCGATGATGTCATCTGGACGAACCAGGTTTGACTCTCAAAACCACTTTCGACTGATTATTCCTCTTTCCGTCATGTTGTATGCAATGCTGTGCCATCCGTATACTTATAATTCTCTTATCATTTCATTTTATCTCTAAACATGACCCGTGTAATTCCTGGAGGGGGGGGGGGGGGCTGTGTGTCTCTCTCTGGTGTGATAAAGAAAGAATAGGACTAATGCTCCCTCAGGCATGTCGTACAAGGCGACTACTATCATGAGGCTGTGTATGATGCTGACAACCTCACCTAGTAAAAGAAATACCTACTGCAGACACGACCGCCGCAACAGCACGTGAAAGCTTTGGACAGAATTCTTGCAAGAGCGGACCAGCTGCAGTGCTGGCTCCATGATCCGTAAGGAGCACGAATGAAAATAATGATCATGATGAACTATCCTTGATGGTCCAAATGACTAAGATATGTCACACTCATCTGGGTGAGGGATATACACTGAAGTCATTAGAACTTCTCAAGATATCTGAGAACTATCCTTGATGGTCCAAATGACTAAGATATGGCACACTCATCTGGGTGAGGGATATACACTGAAGTCATTAGAACTTCTCAAGATATCTGAGAACTATCCTTGATGGTCCAAATGACTAAGATATGGCACACTCATCTGGGTGAGGGATATACACTGAAGTCATTAGAACTTCTCAAGATATCTGAGAACTATCCTTGATGGTCCAAATGACTAAGATATGGCAGCACACTCATCTGGGTGCGGGATATACACTGAAGTCATTAGAACTTCTCAAGATATCTGAGAACTATCCTTGATGGTCCAAACGACTAAGATATGGCACACTCATCTGGGTGAGGGATATACACTGAAGTCATTAGAACTTCTCAACATATCTGAGAACTATCCTTGATGGTCCAAACGACTAAGATATGGCAGCACACCTATCTGGGTGAGGGATATACACTGAAGTCATTAGAACTTCTCAAGATATCTGAGAACTATCCTTGATGGTCCAAACGACTAAGATATGGCACACTCATCTGGGTGAGGGATATACACTGAAGTCATTAGAACTTCTCAACATATCTGAGAACTATCCTTGATGGTCCAAATGACTAAGATATGGCACACTCATCTGGGTGAGGGATATACACTGAAGTCATTAGAACTTCTCAAGATATCTGAGAACTATCCTTGATGGTCCAAATGACTAAGATATGGCACACTCATCTGGGTGAGGGATATACACTGAAGTCATTAGAACTTCTCGACATATCTGAGAACTATCCTTGATGGTCCAAATGACTAAGATATGGCAGCACACTCATCTGGGTGCGGGATATACACTGAAGTCATTAGAACTTCTCAAGATATCTGAGAACTATCCTTGATGGTCCAAACGACTAAGATATGGCACACTCATCTGGGTGAGGGATATACACTGAAGTCATTAGAACTTCTCAACATATCTGAGAACTATCCTTGATGGTCCAAATGACTAAGATATGGCAGCACACCTATCTGGGTGAGGGATATACACTGAAGTCATTAGAACTTCTCAACATATCTGAGAACTATCCTTGATGGTCCAAATGACTAAGATATGGCAGCACACCTATCTGGGTGAGGGACATACACGTAAGTCATTAGAACTTCTCAAAGACCACCAGAAGCTATGGCTGCTGCACTCCCTGTCACCACACCAGATTAAAATGACTGAGGTGATAGTACCATCTGTATCCAAATTAGATGAGCAGCACGTATTCAAAACCGCATTTTATAATGATCTGGTCACGGAATTCAGACAGCAAAAACAAACATACGTTTTGGCTGTACATGTTGGTGCAAGAGGTATGGTGGTGATATATGATCTACTGAAACTAACTGGGTCTTAAGGAATAGACAAGAATAAGGACACCTAAACGACTTGGTGAAGCTGTGAAAAGGGCATCGTGCTGACTGTTGAATAACCTTAATGGGATACGGAATTCAGAACAGTAAATTTAGCTGCAAGCAAACTGTGACTTCCACAACCGCTTCTAGTTGGCAGAATGGATAAAACCAGGAGAAAACAGCCAATTAGGAAATTTCAACTACAGAAGGAGTACGTTCTAATCTCAACCTTCTGTGTCAGCCTCCCTAGAGTGTCCATGAGGTAAAAGGGTCAAAGCACGTGCCTGACGGGAGGAACCCTTCTGGCGATCAGATTATCCTTATATCCCATCTCACTGCAACATCCCCAGCAATGAAGGCTAACAGATTGGCAAAAGTAGGTGGACAGCTACCTCAGCCTGATACAAGCATAACTTTCGATGAGGCAAAGAGCTTTATCAGAAGCAGATACAGTAACAAATGGCATTCAGAGCATCCAGGTCACACACAAAAATGGTGCATATTCCCAGAACAGAAAAGTGGTAATCTTCAGACTTTGTCACTAGTACCATTCCTGGAAAAACTCTATACACAGGGCATTAAGCTGACCACTGCTTTCTTTGAATATTTTCATGATGACGTCTGAGAGTGTACGAAGAAGACTGCCCTTATTGTAATGCTCTACAAAGAGTGTCCTATCATCAATACGATAAACAAACCTCGAATTTTCTCTTTATTTATCTGTTACAGGAATTAGATTTAAACAAACGCTTAGACAACATGAGATACAGCGCCGCGCTGCACACGGATTCTAACACAGACCACCACCCAAGTGAAATCACCCTCTGATCACCAGATGAAAGACGTAACAATTCCTGCGTACGTGTGCCTGACGTGCGTCCGCATAATTTTTTTTCCTTTTTAGACACGTGCGTCAAGTCCTCATAACCAACCTGACTTGGGAAAATATTCGTCGCTTAAATTGTTCCAATATTTACGACCTCGAGTTCACCTGTGTTCCCGTACTGACCTCAAGTATCGATTTGTCGTTTTGTGAACTAATACCGAAAACCGTTTCAATGAACTCTGAATACTTTTAACCATCACGGCCATTTCTATACAGAACGCCGTGCGGTTTCCGGTCTCTCGGTGCTTAAGACATAAAAAGAAATACTGCTTAGTGGCAGAGCGGTTAGTGCGCTTAGTTCTCGAGTTAAAGAGAAAAGGTTCGACTACAGTCTATCTAACGGTAACATGGCTATCAGACTCTGCTCTTGGGCCATGGAAGGCAAAGGCAGAGAGGAGGGGCGTTGGTCATCCCACCTTGTAAAACTGACAGTACAGGTGCAGTCTCTAATGCTTCACTCCCCTACTGCAGTATTCACGAGATTTACTTTTACCTTATTGCTAAACCAGAAAATCTTTGGTTTAAATTTTCCAAAGAAAATTCGTAAAACATACAGGAAAAGGCGACTAATGTGAATCCGCGTACAGGGCTGTCAACCTCACCAAGTAAAACACATTGCTGACGAAAGCATCACGGCAACATCACATGTAGTGCTCTGGTCCAAGCTTCTTGCAAGGTGGCCAACTGTAATGGTAGTTCCAAGCTCCATATGACAAGTAAAAGAAAACTGATGATCTATAACACGGGTTGGCAACCAGTCGATCCCGATCTACCGGTAGATCCCAGTGGATGATTTGGTAGATCTTTAAGCGATTGCGGGGAACGAAAAGAACGTTTTTTTTTAAAAAATCAGGAAATTTTGGACTAGACCTCTCCCGCCAGCGTTTAAAATCGCGATATCCCAGTGAGCAAAGGTACTTTTTCCGCATTCCCAATGAAAACTCGTGCTGGCTACTAAAACATATTCCTGAACTGCATTATATATATATATATATATATATATATATATATATATATATATATATATATATATATATATATATATATATATATATATATATATATATATATATATATATATATATGATAGATCTTTAGAGGGCTCAGAGTTACTAAAGTGGATCCAAAAACTCCTGGGTTGCCGACGCCTGATCTAGAGTATACGGTTCAATGTGCTTACACAACACCTAAAACTCTATCTTCTCTATACTATCCAATACCATAATTCCCTCCGTAAGTACGTCGGTCGGTCGGTGGGTCACATCATGCACACCGTCATTTGCGCACTTTTTTATTTTCGAGAGAGTACATTTACTTTCAACCACAGCTAAGGGGTGCAACTGTGGTTGAAAGGTAGACAATAATTATATTGTTTCCCTTATATGTACTCTCCCGAAATAGAAAAGGTCACATATGACGGTGTGCATGAACAGTTTGATTGTGGAAAGAAGCCAACAACACAATTGATAAACAGTACATGAACTGGAGACAGGAAGGTGCGGAGATGCAGATTAAATCAACAGACAATCAAGATACTCTTCTGTCCAGTTTAATTTGGGACACGGATTTTAACTCATCATTTTCTTAAAAATAACCTTAAAATGTAAGTTTTTGATTGTTTTTTCAAGACAAAATTTTAATTTAAAGTATTGCAGACTTATTATTATGGATCAAAATGATAATTTGGCTGCAATTAAAAACCTGTCAATTTTGACGGGTTATTGCTAGTACTGCATAAGAAACTAGAACTGTATCGTCTCTAAACAAGACTATATAAGAAACACAGACACTATAACAGTACCGTCTCTATACTATACTTTATAAGCAACATAGAAGGTACGTCTGACACTAGAACTGTACAGTCTCTACAACTACACTTTATGAGCAATACAGAAGATACGTGCGACACTAGAATTGTATCGTCTCTGTACTGTACTAAATAAAACACATAGAAGATACGCCCAATACTAGAATTGTACAGTCTCTATAATATAATACATAAACAACACAGAATGTACGTCCGACACTAGAAATGTATGGTCTCTTCTACTATATTAACCAACCGGCATATGTGGCCAGTACTGCAAACAAAAGATCAATCGTATCCTGACACTAGAAATGTACGGGTCACTAGTAATCAGTCAAGCAGGTGATCAGCCCCAACTGTATGGTATACTATATTATGTTGAAACAACATACGTCCGACATAGAAAAGTACGGGTCACTAGAACTGGAAACCATGTAGTACGTCTCCGTCTCTATACTATAATAATTAAAATGGAAAAGAAGAAAATAAAGTACTGATTATATGTTTCTTGTTAACTTGAAATATTGTGTCTTCTGCTCTTATCTAAAAATTAGAAAAATATGAGTGTTACTTAAAAAAAGTATCTTTTTAAGGGGAGGGGGGGTTGTAAGAGGGAAGAATGGAACTAAACATCGAGCAAGATTAACAACTCAATTTTATCTTTTTTTTTAAATGTCTTTAAACAAAATTTCAAAACAAAACATGATATTACGAAGCTGTTAATGACAGCAAGAATACAAGTATCTAGTCATGCCATGCTTAATAATTCCCTTACCAGAAATTGCAGACGTGTAGACATTGTTGGCCCTTGCTACTCCAGTTATTGCCCCTTTGAACAGAAAATGATAACATCAATATAAAACTCATCACTGTGTATCATCGGGTTATCTTCTGTATTTTCATTCATCAGTTTTCACCTATTGTAACTGTTCCACATTGAATTACATAAGTCACATTTAAAAAGCCTATGCTTTGAAAAATAAAGCCATCTATGATTAACGAAAGATAACTCATTTTTTTAATCATCATTATGATCATCAATAACCGTTTCCGCTCTCTGCGGAGCACAGAGTCATCACTTCCGCTGGTCCCCCTTGCAGGAAGTCTGCACCAAATGTTCGCATGGCACTATAAGAGACAAGCTAAGGAAAAATACACCGCTTTAAGAGATAATAAAGCAGAAGAAAGAAATACCTTTACACGATATCAGATAAGAGATCAGGTTAAAAAAAAAAAAGAAAGAACATTATACCAGATCAGTAAAGAAAAAAGCAGCACTATAAGATTTAAGATAGGACAAGAGACAAGTATCATTATAAGATATTAGGCAAGACAGAACAATACTTTAAGAAATACAATAAGATAAGAAAGAAACAACACTAAGAGAACATACATGGAGTGCATACAGGAAAGGTCTACGATATTGTGGTCAGAGTGCAAACTGACCAACCTGTATCGCTTGACTTCCACAACAGAACAAAAGCACACACGACACAAAATAGATCATGTTCAAAACAAAAAAAAAATTTAGGACGGAGTTGCTTAAGTACACAAGAGAAATAGTTTAACTATCATGCACCTTTCTCGAATATCTCAAAATATGACTCATACCATGATGCTTAAAGGTACGGCGCAAAAGTGAGAAAATATTAAACTAAGTACTACACGAAGATCTATTTCATACCTAAATACAGGCCCTCCAATAGCTCAGGTGAGGCCCGGACCATTAAAATTACGAGACCCCTCATTGCTTGGGAAAATGGGTAAAACGTTCTTTAATGATGCATCCTTGGCTGACGTGAGGCCCCTCTGTGAAGTGAAGCCCGGACCAATTGGCTCTTGCTGGTTCCGCCATCTGGAAGCGCCTGTATGTGTAATAACTTCTGACTATCTTTTAATATCCCACACCCTACATTTATTTCAGGCAAAGGAAGAATGGTGCTCTGGCTCCTTGCAGGCATGTCGTAATAGGCAACTAACATGAGGGTGTGCATAGGGCTTGATGGGGCTGGCAATCTCATCAGGTAGAACAAATTACTACAGATACCACCCACGTCAGAGCACGTGGATGCTTCCATGCATGCTTCCTGCAAGACGTCCAGCTGCAGTGGGAGTTCCATGCTCCTTGAGGAGCGAAAAGGGAAAAGTTAGTCACAGAGCAGATGCCTAGGGGAGTGAAGTGTTACAGACTTCATTATATTAGGTCCAGCTTTACCAGTTGTGGCGACTAGTTCCCTTACTCGCTGCCTTACACTTCCCGAACTCAAGAACAGAGTCAGGTACCATTTACAGCTGGGTAGACTGCAGCGTGACGCTAGCAGGTTTCAATCCTGGAACGCGGTAATACTGCCGTGAGAGACAAGCGCTCTAACTACTTAACCAGTTGGACACTCAAAAAGGAAAAGAAAAATATAATTATGTCTACATTAAATCTTGTATTTAATGAAGGGGTATACCCAGCCTCGATTGTCCCCAAGATGTTACTTTGAATACACGTTATATTTATGTTATATTACAATTAGCATTTCATGCAACGTTGTCCCGCGCGTTTGACCTCCCCTACACTTTTGAGTACACATTATGGCTCTATAACATACATTCGTGCTGTGAATCTCGTGCATAAAGTTGTATAATTTGATGTATGTCATAGGACTGTCTGACAATATATCGTCTCATACTCAATCCACAACCCACATACGTATTACTTACACGGTACTGCAATGTGAGCTAAACTGCGGGCGCATGCTCGTGTCCTCCAAGCAGGAGCTGAGCAAGTGATCGAGGGTGCACTAGTGGTTGGAGATGAGTATGTAGTAAAAGGTGTGTAAGTGAACGAAGGTCAATCAGATGTCGGAAGTAAATAAGTGCTTTGAGGAGTGTTAGGTAGTCGAGTGTGTAATTAGTCAAAGTGAATGCATATTGTAAATGATCGCATGTAAGTCCTGTTTCATCGCATGTGTTAAGTAGTAATGTGAACATATGGCTGTAGCCGGCTGTTAGCAATCGGAGGTAATAGTCGGAGTTTAAAGCAAAGATTAGATGTCAGTAGAACACAACTACCAGCAGATGTTTAAGAAAGTCAGACGCTAGTAAATACAAACAAATTTTCATTATCTTTACCCTTCAGCACCCCAGAAAGGCATAGGCCGTCAACAAACGTATGCCAAGTCTTCCTAATACGTGTCATCAGCTTACGGATGCTCCATGTCTTCCTGAGCATTTTCATCTCTGTCTCCAGTTCTCTTCTCCGTGTGTTTTTCAGTCTAATTCTATTTCTCTTATCCTAAAAATTCCAGAACAAGGACTACCTTGTAGAGCTAACAACATATTTCCTCAATGTGTGTCCTTTCATCGCTAGCGTTTCCTCATGTCTTGTTCAACTGGCAATTGTCTGGTTCTTGTCATCAGTTCCACATTGGTGACCGTGTCATTCCATTTGATCCTTCTATTTTACACAAACATCTATTTACGACAGTGTGTAACGTACCTTTATGTCTTTTTAAATGTTCATACTTATTCGGATATTTGTAAAAAGCCGAAGGTAAAGATATTCTGAGGTGACAAAGTTGTAGGACATGCGAGCACCTCTAAGGGACCATAAGGAGTATGGTGTGTTGTGAAGGCAGGCAAGAGTAATAAGATGCGCCAACTAAGGAAGCCAGCTATGGATGCTTGACAATTTACTACAGTGCTAGTGATGGGAAGCCGAACTCGTGTACTCCCCAGGGGTCTCTGACGGGACAACGAAAGAATAAGGATTCTATTCCCTCAGGCATAACGTAAAAGGCGACTTATGTGAAGCTATGCAATGGGCTGTCAACGTCATCATGTAAAATAACTTGCTACAGAAACCACAGCTGCTAGAATTTGTGTTTTGGCGTAGGCTTTCTCAAGGAGGCTATCTGCATTGGTGCCTCCATACGGAGTAAAAACAGGCCCAATGACGATAACTTGGAAAGTTACACTGCATTATGACCAAATGATTAAAATATTGGAATGAACTGAGATCAAGATGGGGGATAATAAAATAAATTATTCTTTTTCGTCGTCGTTGCTCCGATATCCAGGTATCTATTTCTCTCACAAAGTTGGCGGTCTGTCTCAGGCTCCACTAATCGCCATACAGTTTCTCCCTGAAATTACCCCTGCTGCAAATCTGATGTGTTTGTGGCGTCACGCTCCAGTCTACCCAGCTGTCAACGAGTATCTAAATCTGATCATGAGTTAGGGAAGGCAAAGGCAGTGAGGAAGGAAACTGGTCACACCCCCCCCCCCCTCGAAGCTGGCCCTGGTATAGACAAACCTTTAACATCTCACTTCCCTACGGCAGTATCTGATATGGGACTACCTTGACCTTTACCTACCTCACGTCTGTCCCATTTTTTTATTAGTCGAACACGTGGTATTTGAGTCTGCAGAAACCTGCCTTCTGCCTGAAAATTATCACGTGATCTTGTCTTGGTATGGAGCCGCGGTAGCGCAGTGGTTAGTGCACAGGCTTTCTAGCTTGGTGGCCCATGGTTCAATCCCCAGTTGAGGTGAGATTTTTTAGACTGCACACGGCTCCGGGGTCGACCCAGCTTCATGAATTTGGTACCAGAGCAACTCTGGGAAGGTTAAGGCGGCCGGCATGATGCTGACCACATCACCCCTAGTGTGCTAATGGTCGAGAAAATATAGGCCTAACACCATATTTCCAGAATGCCTCAATGGGCGCGTTATGGGATCCTTTATCTTTTTTCTGCCTTGGTATGCGTCTGTTATATCTGAATTAACGTTAATGTGTTATTGCCGTTATTCACCAATAAAATAAGAATACTAGGTTCCTCAACAGAAGTTGTTGTTGTGGTTCTTATTGATACATCGGCGTGTGGGGTCTCGCCCTTCGGCCCAGTGCCATGTAGTGGTATCTACATGTGTTCACAAGTTGTTTTCTTGCTCCATATAAGGTGTTCCACTTATCTGGCCTCGGAGGAAGAGGCATTTTCCTTATATCATCGAGTGCTGGTACTGGGCAATCGAAGAGGTGATGGTCAACAGTTTGAAAGGAATATGTATATATCTGGCACTCTGAACAGAAGTAAGATGCTACATAATTTTTCGAAATAAATGGAATGATTCTTCTTCTTCGTACACTTTCAGACTTGAATGTTTTCAAAGAAAGCGGGAGTCAGCTTGAGGCTATTTGCATCTCCGTAGAGCTTTTCCACGAATGGGACTGGTGTCGGCCACCCATATCGCTGGAAAAAGGACCTTAGATACAAATATGTGCTACTGTATTTGTAGCTAATTTTTAAAAGTCGCGATTGGGTCCTTTTTCCGGCGATACGGGTTTGGCCGCCATTTTCGGTCGAACCTTAGTTGTCGTCATTCTCTATATACAGGGCATTAGTACTGACAAATTGTGTTACATGCATTTTAGTTTCAGTACATTTGTGCGAATTTCTCATTTGCGTACAAGTGTCAAGCAGATATACAGGCAGATAATTAGTACTACGGCTTATAACATGCGAGCTGAAATCCATCAACGCTATTAATGTTAGTGTAGGAGTTATGGTTATTCTAAGCATTTCCTTCAACATAATCCGTAACTGATTATGGTTTTTGTTACTAAGAAAAGAAAATAATCAAAGCATGCCACTGTGCAAACTGTCAGTCTGGGCAGCATTACCAGAGTGGAGGATGAGAAATAATTACCGTTTTTTAATGTTCGTTATAACAATATAAGTGTACATGATGGCACAATCCTAGTCCAATCTTTTGTGAGGACAACCACGTGATCACTGCTGAAATAAAACGTCGTTTAATGAACAGTTTAGTTTGATTATGGTGGACCTGGTAGATACTTGAGTTATCTTCACCTTTCGACTAGTAAATTATAGTGACCTCCCCGGTGAAAATTTGTCTTAGTCTTTGTAAATGTGACGGTCTATCACTCCAATGGAAGGTAACCCAATAATTTACCAGTCTGAAGGTGACGATTACCGATAATTTCTTATGTTTTAGATTAAAATATACCTCTTTTATTTTCATTCAATCACTTTCAGTTTCTCTCATTTATCCTGTTATCACACGACAGAGATATAAATGTCCAACATACTATTTTCTCAGCCTGTTAAAAAAAATGGATATAAACCAAACACCATAGGAGGATGAGGCTGCTCTTCGCACCAAGTGCGCCACCTCAGATTGGAGGGAAAAGAAGCTCTTACAACAAGCAGAACAGAAATAATACACAGAAAGGAACACCCGGGAAAAATAACAGTTGAGGGGTATCATCTCAAGGTGCATCATTCTCACAGTCAGTTGTGACTGAAGGAGGCTACAACTACTTAAAAAAAAAAAAGAAAGATTTCTACGTATGCTTTCATTTATAATCACTCTCTTTCCCCCTCCCTTTTTGCCCCCGGATGCAGGCCATTCTTTTCTCCACTTCCCTATCTTGCAGACATAAGCACTTAATACTGCACCTAGTTAACCGCTGTGCACAAATAATCAAGAACGGAAGTAAATATATTCAATAAATTTATCTGTACAAATATTTTCCCATCAATTTACCTACAAATAACATTCCGCTGTATTTATAAATATGCACACGACTGACCTAGAAATAAAATAAAAACAAACAAACAAAAACGTCACAACAGGGAGGGAATTCTGATAGATCGGGGCATCGTTGTCAATTACAGTCAGAGAGGACAGCTGCCGCGATGCATATTTTTCCCACGCAACTCAATAACGGAAGACAATGGCGTTTAGAAATTTGTCAATAAGTATTAATATGCCAGCGTCTGGCTGCGCGCTGTGGATCGATACTAGTTAATCTGGCCCATAACTTGTAAAAAAAATAATAATGTTAATATGTTTGCTGGTGTCAAATTCCGAAAACAAACATTTCCGTTGGTGTCAAATTCCGAAAACAAACATTTCTGTTGGTGTCAAATTCTGAAAACATATAATATTCTTTCTATCGTGTGTGTTACTAATTCTTTGTTATTCTATGTTTCTCATACTTGTAAATGTCATAATTAAGCTTTGTTTTAAATGCGGTGTACTGTCGCAATTTTGGGTTGACTACTCATTTCCAATTCAGTGCACGCAATGCAGCCTGTTGTAGAGTCATGCTGCGTCTCTTTAAGATGTCTCGCACCATGTGTCTTTGTTAAGATTTCTCGTTCCCATTTTGTTAATCTTTTCTGATGGCTTCTAATGATTCGGTTTTGGTCGGATTGACCTACATATCGTACGTTTCACATACTGTAAATGAAATACGAAAACGGGTAAACAGATGACACTCGATAGAAGGAAACAAAATAGATGGGCACTAGACAACGCAAAAAAGGGAAGCTCAAGAGATTCGATTCCGGCCCACACGAAAGAAGACATCGCCAAGTTGTGTATTATAAATGAGTGTGTAGATTCGGTCTTTGTGCCCTTTTATGTCTCTGTATTGGAGGCTATAGTTTTGGTCAGCAGGTATATGAACACGGGTACCGTTTGGATAGTTCATTTTCCTGGTAAGCCTATCACTTCTGATACTTTTATGTTGCCTAGTTTTCTGCCTAGCAACATACCCATTTATATTTAAGGATTTGGTCGTCTATGCGTCGTCTGAGCACAATAATTTCTTTATGGCAGCGTTTCTCAAACGTCTTGTGTTCACGGTACACTTTGAAATTTATTAAATTTTGCGGCCCCAAGCCCGAATATAAATTACAATATATCTAGTTTCTTCTTAACACTGGACATAAATCTAGCAACCTGGGAGGATTAAGCTGCCGATCGCACCAACTGACGATGCTATCTACGGCGCCGCCTCAGTGGGCGAAAAGAAACTCACACAACAAGCAGAAGAGAGGAGAATACGTCGAAAGGAACACTAGGACAATAAGCAGATGGGGTCTGTCACCTCAGGGGCGCATGCCCATAGTCAGTTATGACCGAAGGAGCTATTATTATTGTCGTGGAATATTCTAATCCACATATATAAATTATCAAGTAAATATAAAGCCTAATAAATACATATAATAAAGAAAGGAAGAAGAATGGTAAATAACAGTGCTGCACAAAGACTGTACTCGAAATCCCCTTGTTTTCTACTGCGTAAGCAAATTGTAACGTTTCACGTTGATATTAAAGGCCTTCTGCAACATACACGCGTTTCCCAAACACACAATAAAATGTGCTGCCTTTCTAAGTAAAACCTTGAAATATGCAAGTTGACCTAAATTTTAAATTCCATTCATGTCTTTTTCTACACTGCGTTACCAAAACGAACGAACAGATGGACAAAAGGATAAAGAGAGAGGGGAGGGCTGAAAATCAGGAACGCATGCAACACGCGTCGCGCGATACACAAATGCTGCCATCACGCGTGTAAGTCTACATGCACTAATTGTTTTTCAGACGGACAGTGATAAAATACACTACCCTTTCCCAGAGTTAGGTTTATAAATCATAAAAAACTCTTATTAGGAAAGACAACATTAGATGGGTTTACGGTTGAAAACATAACAGTACCCAGACAGCACATCTTCGAAACAGGAGGTAGAAGAAATTGCATATTTTGAACGCAGCCACGTAGCTCCTTTAAATTTGTATTTTTGGGTTCCTTAGGGCTTGCTGACAAATAATATGTAAAACGTTACGCAAATAGTCCAGGAATTAATAAATTATACCCAGAATAAAATATTGGGGGTGCCTGACAGCCTAAAATCATTTCTGCTCATAAGATTTTTTTTTTATAACGTGTTTGAAAAAAAATTTACGTTACAGAAATAGCCTACCATGTAAACTCCAAATTGATTGGAGCGCAACAAATGAAAGCCTAACCACGATTGGTCGGACTATAAATACTATCTTTCGTTGTCAGGGGAGACGGGGAAGGGTAACATTTTTTCAAACACTTGTCGAAACGGGGCTCATTGGTCAGACTCGCTGATATACACACTTGGGAGCGTTAGTTCGAAACCACTTGTTTAAATAAGCTTGATAAAGCATCAGTGCGTTGAAGCCAGCTTATATTGTGCTAAATAAAAGCCTGGAAGATAAGCAGATGGGAATTTGTGCCAGTTTGTGCCAGAATTCATTGCTAATCAACGTATCTGTGTTTATTCGTATGAATTGTGGGACAGTGGTCTTGATGGTACTGAGCAGCACCTGGTCAGAGCTTTGCTGAATCCAGTGTCGGACAGCATACTCCTTGGTCCTTTTAGCTATCAGTGAGGTGTCTCCAGAGCCCAGAGGAGAATTCGAGCAGAGGAGTCCTTTCCTGCCGCCATCACGCCAGATAAGCTAACTTGGCCAGCTGAGCTCAACATTATGTCCCCTCATCTTGAAATGACTTTGTAAAAATAATATTAAGAGGGGAAATTAATTGTCTTCATATCAGGAACTGAGAACATCTCCAATACTAATTTCCTTAAGACAAACTATTGAAGTCATGATGACAACTACCAACAGAGCTTGAACAAAACAAAACCAGTATTACCTCATACTACTATTACACAACTGACACACATAGGATATTTTTAATAATATATGTCACTCCCAGATTCATATTAAATACATTCTGTACATAACTTGTAATTTAAATTGATTGTGATTCCTGGTTCCCTTGTAGTTGAATCAGGACACATATTCATTCATGACAGTAATGAATACATATTGTTATTTGAAAAGTTACGAGTGACTTCTTTAAGATATTCTCATAGAGTGTTATATGTATGTGAGTGTCACAGTGTTGTTAAGAGTAGTGGATTAAATTAAATTGTTTATCTGTCTGTTGTTGTGACTTACACTTCATCATACACATACCCTAGACACATAACGTAGTCATCACACTATTCCAGAATAATTCTGACTGAGATATATAGATATGTGGTAGCAAGTAAGGTTATATATAATACACTACTCTTATTAGATATATATACCTTCACAGCTGATCTCAGTCAGTACACTAAGTCCCCTATAAATATTTATAACATCCCACTTCACCACATATATTGGGGTCTCGCTCTTGGGATTTTGAATCTTTCCCTATTAAAAATATTGGGGGGTAATTCACTTCAGGGAATATAAGAATTAAAAGGTATCCTTGGGTGGAATTAAATAAGGTTGAGCTCACGGTGCCTGTGTTGTCCATTAGAGATTGAATTGTTGGTTAGACATTGTATAAATTTACATGATAGACAATGGCGGACCTGGCCAAATTTCGATCTGCTGCGGTTCAGACTGCAAAAGAGTTAGGATTAGATGGGCAAGTTATGGTTGCCTATGTCACGACGGAATGTGACAAATTTATTGAACGCGAAGAAAGAAGATTAGAAAAAGAGGCCGAAAGAAAGTTAGAGGCTGAGACTAAGAGGTTGCAGATTGAGGCTGACAAAGAGGCTAAAGCATTGGAAGCCGAGGAAAGAAGACAGGCTGCAGAAAGGGCAGAGAGGAAATTAGCTGCAGAAAGGGAAGCAGAAGATAAAAGATTACAAAGGGAACATGAATTACGACTAAGGGAGTTTGAGTTTCAAGGCCATGCTCCTGAAAATGGTGCCAGTCCCTTTGCCTCTGATGCTACGGTTACTCAAGGAGCCTCAACCTCAGCTATGAATTTTCATTTAGATCATTTTGTTGAGAAAGACGATGATATTGAGAGCTACCTAAATAGGTATGAGCTATTAGCTACCACGTATGGGTTAGAGAGAGAAAGGTGGAGCTTAAAGTTATCTCAGGGACTTCGTGGGGCAGCTTATGAAGTTTTTGCAAAAATGAGCAGAGGTGATCAGGAAAATTATGACATGCTAAAGCAGGCTCTTTTGTTAAGGTATGAAAAGAATGCAGAATTCTATAGAAAAAAATTTAGGAATGCTAAACTACTGTCAGGTGAAACCTATCACCAGTTCTCTGCACGAATAGAGACATACTTGGAGAAATGGACTTCTCTGGGGAAAACCCAAGATCTTAAGGAAATGGTCCTTATAGAGCAATTAAGAGAGTCCATGGCTCCAGACCTGAGAAAGTTTCTCATGGAACAAGGTGCAGAGAGGCTGGGTGAGTTGCTAAATGTTGCTGAAAGGTATCAAGCAGCTCAAGCAGAGGTAACAGGTAATAAAAAGAAACAGGTGGACAACTTTAGGGCACCACAGAACTTTAATAAATTTGATCCTAAGGATCAAAATAAAGGTAAGCACCAATTTGATAGGCCACGGTATGACAATAAAAATAAATTCCCACAATTCGATGAAAGGAAATATGATGAAAGAAAATCTTTCAACCAAGGAAAAAGGTGGTGTAAGAATTGTCAGATGGACAATCATGACACTGACCGTTGCAGAAGGAAACCTGTGTATATGGCAACCCTTCAGGTCAGGTCGACCTCAAGACAGGAGGAGGATATTATGTTAGATACCACTCCAGAAGAGATGAGGAAGGCACAGGCTGGGGATAAAACACTCAAGCCTTGTTTCAGAAAATTGTCAACTTGTCATACAACTCCAGGCAAGGGAGATTTTTACATGAAAAACAAGTTGATGTATAGGAAGACTGGAGCTAGATCCAATGGTCACGGACAGCTGGTTCTTCCAAAAGATATAGGACAGACTTAATAAGGAGCCTACATGTGAAACCAGATGGGGACCATGAGAAGATAGGTACCATCATTCAAAAGGTGGCTCACAATTATTATTGGCCCAAAGCAAGATGGGACATTGAAAATTTTGTAGAAAGGTGTAGCATAGCACATGAGGGAACACCCACAAGTGGGAACATGGATCAGGACCTGGACACGCCATGGGGCAAAATTAGGCCTGATAATAAAAAGAGAAATAGATTTGATAAAGTGGACCAAATGGAATGGGAAGCCCCTTTTCACGGACAAGCTTCACTTAACTGTTTTACAATGGCCACTATGCGGAGAGTGCAAAAAGATGTCTTACCCCAGGATAAGCCGAAAATCCCTCAATCGGACTTAAACAAACTGGAGGAAGAAGATGTAGGGAGGAAATCTCTCATCAAGAATTTTAAGTGGGGAGACAGCCCCAAAAGAAAAATTGGTAGCGGTCGTTTTGTGAATGATAATTCTGGGAGGAAAAATCATCACTATAAAGCTTCGAGTTGGAAGAGACCATACCGGTGCATGGACAAATAGGTCCACACAATTAAAGGTCCATATGTAGCTTTGTTAAGAACGTGGACTGATGAAAAGGCAGAGGAAAACATTACATCTTCATACCAATATGTGAATGAGCTGACCACTCGGTTGAAAACTGGCTGGAAACTTGCCAATGAAAATTTGAAACAAGCCAGGAAGAAACATGCTGCCTATTATAACAGGAAGGCGAAAGACAGAAATTTGGCTGTGGGAGAGAAAGTACTGCTTCTTTTGCCTGGGAGTCAGAATAAGTTACAAATTGGATGGCAGGGTCCATATACAGTTTTAGAGAAGGTGTCTAGAACAAATTATAAGATAGATAAGAAGGGGAAAGAAAAAATCTATCATGTGAATCTCCTGAAGAAATATTTGGAAAGAGAACATCAGGAAGAGACACACTTGTTGACCTTGTCCATCGCCATGGAGATGAAAAAGGAACCACTTTCATCATTTGAATATCCATTACACCCCTGTGAGACAGCAGCACAGGTGAAAATCAGTACACATTTAACGAAAACTCAGAAAGAGAGAGTGCAACAGGTTCTAAATAATCATGCAGAGGTGTTAACAGACCGACCAGGGCATACAAACCTATTGGAATATGATATGAAACTAATAGACTCCACACCTGTCTGTATGAAACCATATTCGATTCCGTTTGCTAAGGAGAAAGCTTTGAAGGAAGAGATAGACTATCTGTTGAAGGAAGGAATTATTTCGCACAGTGAGTCTTCGTATAGTTCCGGTGTGGTACTCTTAAGGAAGCCCTCTGGAGAACATAGACTCTGTATAGATTACAGGAGACTGAATGCTATTACAGAAGGACAGGTGGATCCATTGCCGGATACAAATCAGCTGTTTGCCAGACTAAATAAAGCTAAATATTTCTCAAAAGTGGATCTGAGTAAAGGATACTATCAGATTCCAGTAAAGCCTGAGGTTAGACCATACCTAGCTTTTAGTACCTCAGAAGGACACTATGAGTTTAATAGATTGCCATTTGGATTGAAGAATGCGCCTAGTGTCTTCTCTAGAATGATGAGAAAATTATTGGATCCTCTGAATAATCCCTGTATAACAAATTTTATGGATGATATCCTTATAGCAACAGAAACATTTGAGGAACACATTGACTCTCTGAACATGCTGTTTGATCGACTTAGGGAGGCAAATTTAACAGCCCGACCAACCAAATGTTGCGTTGGATGTAAAGAATTGGAATTTTTGGGACACACAGTTTATCAGGGAAATATGACCCCTGACCCAAAGAATTTAGAAAAACTACAGAAAGCCCCGAGACCACAAACCAAGAAGGACGTGAGATCCTTTGTCTCATTATGTGGTTTCTACCAGAAGTATATCAAAAACTTTAATTCCATATGTGCACCTTTAACGGAATTGACACGTAAAGGACATCCAGATCGCATTACATGGACACCACAATGTGAAATGACTTACCAAGAATTGAAGGAAAAGCTCACAAGTAAACCCATTTTGAAATTACCTGACTTAAGTCAAGAATTCATAGTAAGGACGGATGCAAGTAATATTGGGTTAGGTGCAACTTTACTACAGAAATCAGATGCATTGGATGGGGAATTAAGCCCAGTGGCATATGCTAGCAGAAAGTTGAATAAAGCTGAAATCAACTACTCAACTAGCGAAAAAGAATGTCTTGCAGTAATATGGGCAATAAAGAAATTCAATATTTATCTATATGGGAAGGCATTTAAGTTGCAAACAGATCACAAACCTTTATCGTTTCTAGCACAGGCTAAGCATGAGAACTCTAGGTTACTCCGATGGTCTTTGCTTCTGGCTCCATATAATTTTAGCATTGAGTATATATCTGGAAAAACCAATTTGGGAGCGGATTTTTTAAGCCGCCATCCGTGTGATGAGAATCACCGTAAACCCCAGAAATAATAATAAATTTCTCTATGTGAATATAGAATAAAGGACTGACATATAATGTCTGTTTTAAGAGGGGAGGTGTCGTGGAATATTCTAATCCACATATATAAATTATCAAGTAAATATAAAGCCTAATAAATACATATAATAAAGAAAGGAAGAAGAATGGTAAAGAACAGTGCTGTCACAATGACAGTACTCGAAATCCCCTTTGTTTTATGCTGCGTCTGCAAATTGTAACGTTTCCACGTTGATATTAAAGGCCTTCTGCAACATACACGCGTTTCCCAAACACACAATAAAATGTGCTGCCTTTCTAAGTAAAACCTTGAAATATGCAAGTTGACCTAAATTTTAAATTCCATTCATGTCTTTTTCTACACTGCGTTACCAAAACGAACGAACAGATGGACAAAAGGATAAAGAGAGAGGGGAGGGCTGAAAATCAGGAACGCATGCAACACGCGTCGCGCGATACACAAATGCTGCCATCACGCGTGTAAGTCTACATGCACTAATTGTTTTTCAGACGGACAGTGATAAAATACACTACCCTTTCCCAGAGTTAGGTTTATAAATCATAAAAAAAAACTCTTATTAGGAAAGACAACATTAGATGGGTTTACGGTTGAAAACATAACAGTACCCAGACAGCACATCTTCGAAACAGGAGGTAGAAGAAATTGCATATTTTGAACGCAGCCACGTAGCTCCTTTAAATTTGTATTTTTGGGTTCCTTAGGGCTTGCTGACAAATAATATGTAAAACGTTACGCAAATAGTCCAGGAATTAATAAATTATACCCAGAATAAAATATTGGGGGTGCCTGACAGCATAAAATCATTTCTGCTCATAAGATTTTTTTTATAACGTGTTTGAAAAAAATTTACGTTACAGAAATAGCCTACCATGTAAACTCCAAATTGATTGGAGCGCAACAAATGAAAGCCTAACCACGATTGGTCGGACTATAAATACTATCTTTCGTTGTCAGGGGAGACGGGGAAGGGTAACATTTTTTCAAACACTTGTCGAAACGGGGCTCATTGGTCAGACTCGCTGATATACACACTTGGGAGCGTTAGTTCGAAACCACTTGTTTAAATAAGCTTGATAAAGCATCAGTGCGTTGAAGCCAGCTTATATTGTGCTAAATAAAAGCCTGGAAGATAAGCAGATGGGAATTTGTGCCAGTTTGTGCCAGAATTCATTGCTAATCAACGTATCTGTGTTATTCGTATGAATTGTGGGACAGTGGTCTTGATGGTACTGAGCAGCACCTGGTCAGAGCTTTGCTGAATCCAGTGTCGGACAGCATACTCCTTGGTCCTTTTAGCTATCAGTGAGGTGTCTCCAGAGCCCAGAGGAGAATTCGAGCAGAGGAGTCCTTTCCTGCCGCCATCACGCCAGATAAGCTAACTTGGCCAGCTGAGCTCAACATTATGTCCCCTCATCTTGAAATGACTTTGTAAAAATAATATTAAGAGGGGAAATTAATTGTCTTCATATCAGGAACTGAGAACATCTCCAATACTAATTTCCTTAAGACAAACTATTGAAGTCATGATGACAACTACCAACAGAGCTTGAACAAAACAAAACCAGTATTACCTCATACTACTATTACACAACTGACACACATAGGATATTTTTAATAATATATGTCACTCCAGATTCATATTAATACATTCTGTACATAACTTGTAATTAACATTGATTGTGATTCCTGGTTCCTTTGTATTTGAATCAGGACACATACACATTTATGACAGTAATGAATACATATTGTTATTTGAAAAGTTACGAGTGACTTCTTTAAGATATTCTCATAGAGTGTTATATGTATGTGAGTGTCACAGTGTTGTTAAGAGTAGTGGATTAAATTAAATTGTTTATCTGTCTGTTGTTGTGACTTACACTTCATCATACACATACCCTAGACACATAACGTAGTCATCACACTATTCCAGAATAATTCTGACTGAGATATATAGATATGTGGTAGCAAGTAAGGTTATATATAATACACTACTCTTATTAGATATATATACCTTCACAGCTGATCTCAGTCAGTACACTAAGTCCCCTATAAATATTTATAACATCCCACTTCACCACATATATTGGGGTCTCGCTCTTGGGATTTTGAATCTTTCCCTATTAAAAATATTGGGGGTAATTCACTTCAGGGAATATAAGAATTAAAAGGTATCCTTGGGTGGAATTAAATAAGGTTGAGCTCACGGTGCCTGTGTTGTCCATTAGAGATTGAATTGTTGGTTAGACATTGTATAAATTTACATGATAGACAATGGCGGACCTGGCCAAATTTCGATCTGCTGCGGTTCAGACTGCAAAAGAGTTAGGATTAGATGGGCAAGTTATGGTTGCCTATGTCACGACGGAATGTGACAAATTTATTGAACGTGAAGAAAGAAGGTTTGAAGCCGAAAGAAAGTTAGATGCTGACAAGGAAAGTAATAAGTTACAGTGTGAATCTGAGGCTGAGACTAAGAGGTTGCAAGCTGAGGCTGAGACTAAGAGGTTGCAGATTGAGGCTGACAAAGAGGCTAAAGCATTGGAAGCCGAGGAAAGAAGACAGGCTGCAGAAAGGGAAGAGAGGAAATTAGCTGCAGAAAGGGAAGCAGAAAAGGAGGAGAAAAGATTACAAAGGGAACATGAATTACGACTAAGGGAGTTTGAGTTTCAAGGCCATGCTCCTGAAAATGGTGCCAGTCCCTTTGCCTCTGATGCTACGGTTACTCAAGGAGCCTCAACCTCAGCTATGAATTTTCATTTAGATCATTTTGTTGAGAAAGACGATGATATTGAGAGCTACCTAAATAGGTATGAACTATTAGCTACCACGTATGGGTTAGAGAGAGAAAGGTGGAGCTTAAAGTTATCTCAGGGACTTCGTGGGGCAGCTTATGAAGTTTTTGCAAAAATGAGCAGAGGTGATCAGGAAAATTATGACATGCTAAAGCAGGCTCTTTTGTTAAGGTATGAAAAGAATGCAGAATTCTATAGAAAAAAATTTAGGAATGCTAAACTACTGTCAGGTGAAACCTATCACCAGTTCTCTGCACGAATAGAGAC
This sequence comes from Oreohelix idahoensis, assembly GCA_024509875.1. NCBI lineage: Eukaryota > Metazoa > Mollusca > Gastropoda > Stylommatophora > Oreohelicidae > Oreohelix > Oreohelix idahoensis. The sequence continues at coordinate 901,611 of JAMPIV010000840.1, read as the reverse complement.
ATACTTGGAGAAATGGACTTCTCTGGGGAAAACCCAAGATCTTAAGGAAATGGTACTTATAGAGCAATTAAGAGAGTCCATGGCTCCAGACCTGAGAAAGTTTCTCATGGAACAAGGTGCAGAGAGGCTGGGTGAGTTGCTAAATGTTGCTGAAAGGTATCAAGCAGCTCAAGCAGAGGTAACAGGTAATAAAAAGAAACAGGTGGACAACTTTAGGGCACCACAGAACTTTAATAAATTTGATCCTAAGGATCAAAATAAAGGTAAGCACCAATTGATAGGCCACGGTATGACAATAAAAATAAATTCCCACAATTCGATGAAAGGAAATATGATGAAAGAAAATCTTTCAACCAAGGAAAAAGGTGGTGTAAAAATTGTCAGATGGACAATCATGACACTGACCGTTGCAGAAGGAAACCTGTGTATATGGCAACCCTTCAGGTCAGGTCGACCTCAAGACAGGAGGAGGATATTATGTTAGATAACACTCCAGAAGAGATGAGGAAGGCACAGGCTGGGGATAAAACACTCAAGCCTTGTTTCAGAAAATTGTCAACTTGTCATACAACTCCAGGCAAGGGAGATTTTTACATGAAAAACAAGTTGATGTATAGGAAGACTGGAGCTAGATCCAATGGTCACGGACAGCTGGTTCTTCCAAAAAGATATAGGACAGACTTAATAAGGAGCCTACATGTGAAACCAGATGGGGACCATGAGAAGATAGGTACCATCATTCAAAAGGTGGCTCACAATTATTATTGGCCCAAAGCAAGATGGGACATTGAGAATTTTGTAGAAAGGTGTAGCATAGCACATGAGGGAACACCCACAAGTGGGAACATGGATCAGGACCTGGACACGCCATGGGGCAAAATTAGGCCTGATAATAAAAAGAGAAATAGATTTGATAAAGTGGACCAAATGGAATGGGAAGCCCCTTTTCACGGACAAGCTTCACTTAACTGTTTTACAATGGCCACTATGCGGAGAGTGCAAAAAGATGTCTTACCCCAGGATAAGCCGAAAATCCCTCAATCGGACTTAAACAAACTGGAGGAAGAAGATGTAGGGAGGAAATCTCTCATCAAGAATTTTAAGTGGGGAGACAGCCCCAAAAGAAAAATTGGTAGCGGTCGTTTTGTGAATGATAATTCTGGGAGGAAAAATCATCACTATAAAGCTTCGAGTGGAAGAGACCATACCGGTGCATGGACAAATAGGTCCACACAATTAAAGGTCCATATGTAGCTTTGTTAAGAACGTGGACTGATGAAAAGGCAGAGGAAAACATTACATCTTCATACCAATATGTGAATGAGCTGACCACTCGGTTGAAAACTGGCTGGAAACTTGCCAATGAAAATTTGAAACAAGCCAGGAAGAAACATGCTGCCTATTATAACAGGAAGGCGAAAGACAGAAATTTGGCTGTGGGAGAGAAAGTACTGCTTCTTTTGCCTGGGAGTCAGAATAAGTTACAAATTGGATGGCAGGGTCCATATACAGTTTTAGAGAAGGTGTCTAGAACAAATTATAAGATAGATAAGAAGGGGAAAGAAAAAATCTATCATGTGAATCTCCTGAAGAAATATTTGGAAAGAGAACATCAGGAAGAGACACACTTGTTGACCTTGTCCATCGCCATGGAGATGAAAAAGGAACCACTTTCATCATTTGAATATCCATTACACCCCTGTGAGACAGCAGCACAGGTGAAAATCAGTACACATTTAACGAAAACTCAGAAAGAGAGAGTGCAACAGGTTCTAAATAATCATGCAGAGGTGTTAACAGACCGACCAGGGCATACAAACCTATTGGAATATGATATGAAACTAATAGACTCCACACCTGTCTGTATGAAACCATATTCGATTCCGTTTGCTAAGGAGAAAGCTTTGAAGGAAGAGATAGACTATCTGTTGAAGGAAGGAATTATTTCGCACAGTGAGTCTTCGTATAGTTCCGGTGTGGTACTCTTAAGGAAGCCTTCTGGAGAACATAGACTCTGTATAGATTACAGGAGACTGAATGCTATTACAGAAGGACAGGTGGATCCATTGCCGGATACAAATCAGCTGTTTGCCAGACTAAATAAAGCTAAATATTTCTCAAAAGTGGATCTGAGTAAAGGATACTATCAGATTCCAGTAAAGCCTGAGGTTAGACCATACCTAGCTTTTAGTACCTCAGAAGGACACTATGAGTTTAATAGATTGCCATTTGGATTGAAGAATGCGCCTAGTGTCTTCTCTAGAATGATGAGAAAATTATTGGATCCTCTGAATAATCCCTGTATAACCAATTTTATGGATGATATCCTTATAGCAACAGAAACATTTGAGGAACACATTGACTCTCTGAACATGCTGTTTGATCGACTTAGGGAGGCAAATTTAACAGCCCGACCAACCAAATGTTGCGTTGGATGTAAAGAATTGGAATTTTTGGGACACACAGTTTATCAGGGAAATATGACCCCTGACCCAAAGAATTTAGAAAAACTACAGAAAGCCCCGAGACCACAAACCAAGAAGGACGTGAGATCCTTTGTCTCATTATGTGGTTTCTACCAGAAGTATATCAAAAACTTTAATTCCATATGTGCACCTTTAACGGAATTGACACGTAAAGGACATCCAGATCGCATTACATGGACACCACAATGTGAAATGACTTACCAAGAATTGAAGGAAAAGCTCACAAGTAAACCCATTTTGAAATTACCTGACTTAAGTCAAGAATTCATAGTAAGGACGGATGCAAGTAATATTGGGTTAGGTGCAACTTTACTACAGAAATCAGATGCATTGGATGGGGAATTAAGCCCAGTGGCATATGCTAGCAGAAAGTTGAATAAAGCTGAAATCAACTACTCAACTAGCGAAAAAGAATGTCTTGCAGTAATATGGGCAATAAAGAAATTCAATATTTATCTATATGGGAAGGCATTTAAGTTGCAAACAGATCACAAACCTTTATCGTTTCTAGCACAGGCTAAGCATGAGAACTCTAGGTTACTCCGATGGTCTTTGCTTCTGGCTCCATATAATTTTAGCATTGAGTATATATCTGGAAAAACCAATTTGGGAGCGGATTTTTTAAGCCGCCATCCGTGTGATGAGAATCACCGTAAACCCCAGAAATAATAATAAATTTCTCTATGTGAATATAGAATAAAGGACTGACATATAATGTCTGTTTTAAGAGGGGAGGTGTCGTGGAATATTCTAATCCACATATATAAATTATCAAGTAAATATAAAGCCTAATAAATACATATAATAAAGAAAGGAAGAAGAATGGTAAATAACAGTGCTGTCACAAAGACTGTACTCGAAATCCCCTTGTTTTCTACTGCGTAAGCAAATTGTAACGTTTCACGTTGATATTAAAGGCCTTCTGCAACATACACGCGTTTCCCAAACACACAATAAAATGTGCTGCCTTTCTAAGTAAAACCTTGAAATATGCAAGTTGACCTAAATTTTAAATTCCATTCATGTCTTTTTCTACACTGCGTTACCAAAACGAACGAACAGATGGACAAAAGGATAAAGAGAGAGGGGAGGGCTGAAAATCAGGAACGCATGCAACACGCGTCGCGCGATACACAAATGCTGCCATCACGCGTGTAAGTCTACATGCACTAATTGTTTTTCAGACGGACAGTGATAAAATACACTACCCTTTCCCAGAGTTAGGTTTATAAATCTTAAAAAACTCTTATTAGGAAAGACAACATTAGATGGGTTTACGGTTGAAAACATAACAGTACCCAGACAGCACATCTTCGAAACAGGAGGTAGAAGAAATTGCATATTTTGAACGCAGCCACGTAGCTCCTTTAAATTTGTATTTTTGGGTTCCTTAGGGCTTGCTGACAAATAATATGTAAAACGTTACGCAAATAGTCCAGGAATTAATAAATTATACCCAGAATAAAATATTGGGGGTGCCTGACAGCCTAAAATCATTTCTGCTCATAAGATTTTTTTTATAACGTGTTTGAAAAAAATTTACGTTACAGAAATAGCCTACCATGTAAACTCCAAATTGATTGGAGCGCAACAAATGAAAGCCTAACCACGATTGGTCGGACTATAAATACTATCTTTCGTTGTCAGGGGAGACGGGGAAGGGTAACATTTTTTCAAACACTTGTCGAAACGGGGCTCATTGGTCAGACTCGCTGATATACACACTTGGGAGCGTTAGTTCGAAACCACTTGTTTAAATAAGCTTGATAAAGCATCAGTGCGTTGAAGCCAGCTTATATTGTGCTAAATAAAAGCCTGGAAGATAAGCAGATGGGAATTTGTGCCAGTTTGTGCCAGAATTCATTGCTAATCAACGTATCTGTGTTTATTCGTATGAATTGTGGGACAGTGGTCTTGATGGTACTGAGCAGCACCTGGTCAGAGCTTTGCTGAATCCAGTGTCGGACAGCATACTCCTTGGTCCTTTTAGCTATCAGTGAGGTGTCTCCAGAGCCCAGAGGAGAATTCGAGCAGAGGAGTCCTTTCCTGCCGCCATCACGCCAGATAAGCTAACTTGGCCAGCTGAGCTCAACATTATGTCCCCTCATCTTGAAATGACTTTGTAAAAATAATATTAAGAGGGGAAATTAATTGTCTTCATATCAGGAACTGAGAACATCTCCAATACTAATTTCCTTAAGACAAACTATTGAAGTCATGATGACAACTACCAACAGAGCTTGAACAAAACAAAACCAGTATTACCTCATACTACTATTACACAACTGACACACATAGGATATTTTTAATAATATATGTCACTCCCAGATTCATATTAATACATTCTGTACATAACTTGTAATTAACATTGATTGTGATTCCTGGTTCCTTTGTATTTGAATCAGGACACATACACATTTATGACAGTAATGAATACATATTGTTATTTGAAAAGTTACGAGTGACTTCTTTAAGATATTCTCATAGAGTGTTATATGTATGTGAGTGTCACAGTGTTGTTAAGAGTAGTGGATTAAATTAAATTGTTTATCTGTCTGTTGTTGTGACTTACACTTCATCATACACATACCCTAGACACATAACGTAGTCATCACACTATTCCAGAATAATTCTGACTGAGATATATAGATATGTGGTAGCAAGTAAGGTTATATATAATACACTACTCTTATTAGATATATATACCTTCACAGCTGATCTCAGTCAGTACACTAAGTCCCCTATAAATATTTATAACATCCCACTTCACCACAATTATTATTAGTTTCTTCTCGGGTTTTACTTTTAAGAAGAAGTTAAACACACTAATTTAGGGCTACTTTGGAATAAAGAAAACTGCACTAAAATCAGTTTTAAAGAATCGGTATTTTAAAAAAGTTACAATATATACATGTATTTGTTTACATAACAACAAACAAATGTTTTATACTAACCTTACTGTTTTAATGCGATACATCAGCTTGATGCTTTCGGGTAATGTCTTAAATAATTCAGACGTATCTGATTTCCTTGTCTTTACAGAGCAGTCTTTTTTATTTATTTAAAAATATAATTTGCATTTAATGCTCGTAACTTCTGAACATCCGAAACCACATTATACCTCACGTAGGAAACTGTATCAAAATAATCATAACTCGTCTTGCAAATCAGCTGAACATTTTGAATTAGTTTTTAATGAATTCAAGTTATACGATCAGTTTTTCCGTCGTGGTCATTTAAGAAAAATATTTTATGCAGTAAATTTACAACATATTTGGGACACACTTATAGAGACGCGGCAACATGCTAATGTGGCGCGGTGCCCCTTTTAAGAAACACTGCATTGTTGTTGTTTAACTAGGGCTGCTGGGCTCGTCGCTCTTTCATAGTCAATGCCAAGTTAAAGAATTTGCATGATTTCTGTAGCTGTTAGAGACTTCCTTGAGATTTCTGTGACGGAACACTACGGCTTTCTTTCACAGCATCTTCGGATCGAGCTCAGTGAACGTTTACTTATTCCAAAGTTTTGTTAATTCTCTTTTTTTTCCGTTTCGTTGATTATTTACTTTCTTGTTTCGGTATTTCTTCTATATTTTACGATTTTCTTGTATTATTATTGTTCTTTTTTATCTCATCACTGTTGTTTACTTTTTCCATCTGCTTGTATCGCCCATTTGTTGTTTATTTCTCATCATCGTATGTTTTTGTAGTACCTATATGTAATTCTTGTCTTTGTCACCTGTTTGTGGCTGACAAAGGGTAAAACCCGAAACGTCCCTTGTTTCATGTGAACGTCCCTTGTTTCATGTGAACCGTTATTTGTAGAACTGATTCAATACCGTTTTATTGGTTTATATACTTATATTCTGTAGCTGTTGAGTGATGCTGTATAGAGTGTTGGTTGGGGAGCCAGGCAACAGCTTTCGTCTTTCAGTAGAGAGAGAGAGAGATGTGCAGGTCAGGAAAACAAGCAGAACTGTCTCATATGGATGAATGCAGTTGGGGCAATTTGGCTCATGTGTGGGATTTAATATAAGTATTTGTTGAATCGGGTGTATTCTGCTATTAATTGGAAGAATTTTTTCTCTGCTCCATGCGTCGTAAATTGTCGATGTTGTCATTATAGTTTGCAAGGGTCACTTCTTTAATTAAACATGGCACGTCCAGTAGACCAATTTGTTCATCAGTTCAGCCATTCCTCTTTGAAGCTGTTTTGAAGTATACGTTTAGCTGTTGACTGAATTGTTTATCTGAACCGTGCATGCTCATAGTGTTAACAGTCTGCCAGCATTTTCATTGCCTGGTATGTCTGTGTGTCCTGGTATCCACTGGAGAGTGACTGTGATGTATGATGTTAGCAGACTGTCAATCATTTCAGCCAGATGCATTATTTCTTTATTTATTCACTGCTTTACTATGTCTATTCTGATTTTGCCTTTGAAGTTATCCTACCCACTTTAATGTTAAACCGTTATGGTGATAATGCCCATTCTTGATGCACTGCTGTGTCAGCCTCAAACATGTGTAGGTAACCATTCTTAACACAGTCAGACTTGAGTGGTACAAAAATAAATCATCACTTTCATTTCCGCTCCCGATGGAGCATGCAGCGATCATTGCAGCTGATCCCCTTAGGACGCCCGTCTCCACGTGCTCCTGCAGTGGAGGTTTCTCCTGCAATCTGTTTTACATAATGAGGTAAACAAATCTAGATATGACTTCTTCCAGTCGCAGGTTGATGACATAACTCGTTAAAATCTGGAAGGAGACAAAGACGGAAGTAAGAGACCGTCAGAGAGAGAGAGAGAGAGAGAGAGAGAGAGAGAGAGAGAGAGAGAGAGAGAGAGAGAGAGATCTGGGTCACAGGTATTCGCAGGCTGACACTCATAATCATCACAATTTCTTTTTTGCTCGCTATCTTTTACAGTGGTTATTCCTGTATCAATTAGTTTAACGTGATGTGACTACCAGCCATAAGAACAACCTTATAATTAGTCTTCTACTGCTGGTATCAAAACCTAAAGTAAGGGGAAAAATGAAAAAAAAAAACAAAAAACATTAACACAGAAAGACAGACAACGAGAGAAAGTAGGGAGGTACGAATCGCTTGGTTTTGGTGCGCTGATGCAATACGTATCCAAACTCGGAAGAAGGGGGACATCTTAGAGAAAACGAGTGTTTATGCTGACCCCCCCAAAAATGAAACCCGATCGATAGTCTAGCACCAGAAGCTATCGGCTGAAATTGTGGCGTGGTGTGGCAATGATCACTGTTACGTCAATCAAGGGCGCATGCAGGGTGTTGTTGCTTCCAGTCTTTTCACATACAACAGTAGTAACACATGCGTATACACACGCTTGTGCTTGGGTACGCACAGAGAGGGAGAGAGAGAGAGAGAGAGAGAGAGAGAGACAAAGACTGAGGAACACACATGTATGTACACACGCTTATGCTTGAGTACGCACAGAGTAAAACCGAGGCAGTAACACACACGCATGTACACGTCCAAGCTTGGGTACGCACAGAGAGAAAGACGGAGAAACAGAGAGAGTAGCGCAGACGTACGTAAACGCCCATGCTGGCAGACGCACAAGGAGAGACAGAGAGAAAGACACACACACAAACTCCAGTAGGGTAGCAATAAGGAATTATATTCTTTAAGGGTCGCTAGCGGTATTGGGGGGTAGGGGGCGGCGGCACAAGGTCGCCAACAAAAATGTTTGGGAACCGTTGGGTTAAAAAAATGATATAACCAAGCCCAACACTCTCGCTGGAAAACCCCAGTTGTCGACTTTCTGAAAAGTGACGTAAAATATGTGAATGTACCTTTACATCGGGCATGATTACTCTCCCATCTGAACTTTTATTCCACAGGTTATGTAACAAGCAGATCAAGACCCTCAGTGCCCGCGCTATCGTCATTAAAATAGTCCCGACAATTTATCTATGACGTATAAACCAAAGATACACATATGTGCTGATTTACATTTTCGGTCCAGCGTTGTTAGCTGAAGTTTGTGCGCTTGAGAAAAGGGTTTTGCAGTGGCTGCTGTGTACTCGTGCTGTCGTAAAATTTCTTTAATATTGTTTATACATCTGCCTTTTGGTCTTTCTCGTGCCCTAAAACCAGATCTCCATGACCTTCCATTGATTTACAAATAACAATTGAATAATTCGACTAGGTAGCGAGAATAACGCGAGAATATTACACGAGAGGGTATCTAAAGAGACAAAGAAAGAAGAGGTCCACTATTCCATTAGGCATGTCATTTAAAAAAAAAAAAAAAAAAAGATTAATATGCAGCTGCACACGAGGCAGGCAACCTCCTCATGAAAAATTACTACAACAGCCACTGATTCAGGGGCGGCTAGTTGCAGTGCTGGCTCTATAAGGAGCGGAAAAAAGACGATTGAATGAATTAGACAAAAGGAAAACGTACATTTTATACTGGATTATACGCGCCATAGATGGAAACTCGCCCCGTTTAGTTCCCGGGGGTCTCTGAGGAGGCAAAAAGAATAGGGCCACTGATCCCTAAAGCACATCATACGATGACAGAGCGTGAGTTAATCGGGTGTAGTGTTACGTCACACAGCAGACTATCTGAGAAAAATGTGAGATTTGTAGCAGACTACGAAAGTCAAACGTGACAAAAAGATAAAAGCAATGATAGGCCTAAATGTGACGTGTGTAGAACACGAAAAAGTGAGAAATACTTTGTTACTCTAATATTACCAGATGCCTGGATGTACATACAAGGACACTTACTGTCAATCAGCAAACGTCTTAAATTCACACAGGAATTGGTATATTTTTGCTTTCTCGCTACGTCAATCTGCAGTTGCACTACTTGCTTACAGAATCAAACAAGGTAGTCCAATAGCATATCCTGCTGTAGGGAAGTGAAGTGTTGGAGACCTCACTATACAACGCCCAGCTTTGTAAGGTGGGGTGACAAGTTCCTTTTTTTCGCGGCCTTTGCCATCCCTAACTCAAGAGCAGCAGCAGGGGCAGTGGTCCTATTTAAGAACCACATAATTTTAAAAGAGCAGGGTCTCGTACAAATTTACAGCTGTGGTAACAGGAGCGTGGCACTACCAGATACTGAACCCAAAACCCGAAAAAAATTTGCATACTTAAGTACTTAATATAGTGAAGTCTCTAACCCTGAACTCCTCTATGGCAGCATCAACTAAGTGACTATCCATCCCTTACACTAAGTGTGCTGCTATATGTAAGTAAGCGACAGGAATGAGCTATTCCCACTGGCACAAAACTAAACTTATATTTGAGCAAAACATTTACACATAAATAAACACAGAATATCCGCCGTTAAATATCATATAAAATAACACAGCACCGTTAGAAACACAGGAATGGCATATAGGAGAGGCTTGAATATTCAACAAGCGTAACCAGACTACCCGATATGGACAGCACTTGGGGGAAAAAAAACAATAAAATAGAAGACAGCTAAATGAGACGCGGAGACACACCATTCTAAAAAGTGTTAGAATCACGGGAAACAGATGGTGAACAAGCTCTTTGCCTCATTCCGTCATAAGCCACAGGCACTCAAGGTATTGAATAAATAAGTGTAACTTCTGCCTAATTAAGGCGGGCGAATTTGCTGATACGTCATATTGCTTTTATTTCCATAGTAACGATCAACTGTTGTTGTTTATTTTAATCCCTAATAGCATATTCTGATTTCCTCGTTCACAGGAACATATGAGGTGATGATGATGCAAGAATACGACTGCAGCTACTTCAGGGGTATAAAAGAAGACTAGTGTGCGGCTGTGTGTATGTGGTTGGCAACTCCATTATGTAACACATTTCTACAGAAACCACCACTGCTACTACACATGGTGCGCTTTGGTCTAGACTTCCTGCAAGACTTGAAGCTGTAGTGGTGGCAACATGCTGTTTGTTGAGCACAGCAAGAGAGAGAGAGAGAGAGAGAGAGAGAGAGAGAGAGTGTGTGTGTGAGAGAGAGAGACAGAGAGTGAGAGACACACACACACAGAAGCACAAGGTATTTACAGGTAGTCTTCGACTTACGATGCTGTTCCGTTCCGACGACTCTATTCGAGGCGATGCAGTGCAAATCAACATCATATTAGTATGTTGGTATGGAAATAACGGCGAGATGGAATGTCAGATTAATCTCTTTCAGTCAGTAATTTTTTAGTCCATGTTTGAACACACAGCTGCAACCGTTGATGGCCATCAATGTTGGCAAAATACGGCTACAGCCGTTGATCGCCCACCGACTTTGGAAAAATACGACGCCACTCATGTGAGGATGTACACATTGTGTAAACCTCATTGTGTAAAATACTGTTTTTGTTACTGCTGATCAGAATCGACATCACTGCAAACCCATAGGTGCTCAGTCTCCCTCAGCAAATGTCGAAGGGTATGAATGCTAATTGTTCCTGTAGCGCGCTGGTAGTCTACACGACGGATGCATCCTCCCATCCCGGCTAGTCTTCCGTTTGATGCCAAATTCCAACAGTCTTAGCACTGCCGATTCAACCACTGCAATGTCGTTCTCTAACAGGCGATCATTAATTATTCTTAGTATCTCTATCTTATCAATATCCAGCGTCCCCACTCTCGACGCTAGTCTGTCAGCTCTTTCACTGACGCGTGCCCCTGGATGGCAAGAACAGTAGTTCCACACTAGTTGCTGGAGACTCAAAGCTTCTATGGGTGTTTCTCATTCATCTCGTCGAGTAAAATACAATTCTAAAGAAACCACCGAGCGTCCAACTGATAGAGTGGTTAGGGCGCTTGCCTATGGCAGCAAAGTTCCCGGGTTCCAGATACATTTTACTAGCCCTTTCAATTTTACCATGAGTCATCGTGGTTACAATAGTTCTGAGTCATTTGGGTCTTACTGTGAATTCAGTGAGTCACACAGTACAATGAGCCGTGCACAAATAGTTCAAGAGCTAATTGTCAATCGAATGAATATCACTGTAAATCCTACCATTCTTAGAGTAAGTCTTGTCAGTCTTATGGTAAACCATACCTGTCATACCTGATTTTACCACCCTACCCGCTCATTTAATTTGGCGCAAATATTCAGCCGCTTTGTGAGGGACACTGGTGCTGTTGTATTTCCAACCTGACAAGCCTAGCTTTCATACGATAGGTTCTCTTGCACTCAACCTTCATGCCTCGCTTTTGCCTCCGCTCATGCGTTCATGGGAGAGAGACACGCGCCATACACGGGTCAGCCTTTTTCCCAGGAGAAAATCCGAAGCATTTATTTGCCAGGTATACGAGGCTGCTTCCCCTGCAGACTTGCTACGGAGCCTCAATGATTTATGAATTCACTGTAAGAGCCTCTTTATTGACATACTGACCGAATCGTTTATTCAGGTCACAATTAATTAAATTTGCATGTCATTAAATATTCAAGCGAGTTGAAAATGTGATTTAAAAAAAACAACAACAAAGAAACAAAGAGAAGAAAAAACGACTTATATTCAATTATTCCTACAGATTTAAATTTGTGACAATCTTTCCTAAAGATTAGTCACAGGTGAATATCTGAGCCATAATGAACAAGTGTTACAACAACTAACATTAATTAATGACAGTGTTTATGAACACACGACATAGTTGGTGGAAAACTAACTAAATTCAGATGTGAAAGTAGCTACTAATTCTGTTAGTATACTTCCACCCACGATTTATTTGTCTTTTCTGATGCAACTATCTCAATGCCATTCCATTCGACTCCATTATGATGATTTCATATTACTCAGTAATTTACTGTATAATTTATAATGTTCCAAAAGTTGTGCACGCCGTTCTATTTGTAATGAATAAGATTGCGAACGGTGACAGGTGATAACAGTCCTCCCGATTCATAAAGGCCACGAAGCGGTTCACGTTAACGGTAATAATCAGGCGACAATAGCACTGGCACGAACTCACGATACACCGCTGGCACAGGGCGTGCGTTGTGTACATTATTATTAAAACTGCAATTACACATCTGCATAAATTTAAGACTAGCTGTACTCGGTTATATTTTATTTTCTCCATTTGCGTTGACGGTAAATCCGGGAAGTCAAAATTGGCGGGTAGAATTGATAATATTTTTTACAGTACTGGTATAGTTTATTTTTCTCCATTTGACAGTGTCAAGCAATAGTGAAACCATGGCAGACGGAGATCGGAAAATGTCAATTCGAAAATGAGCCATAATAAGAATTATACAGTACTGGATAAGTTTAAATTTTCTCCATTTGACAGTGTCAAGCTAATGTGAAAGAATACCAGACGGAGACGGAAAATGCAATGGCGAAAATGAATTGAAGAAATCCCCCCCCCGTGGATACCCCCCCAGAATAACCCCCCCCCCCCCCCCCCCCCCCCCCCCCCCAAAACCCCCCATAATGGTATGTTTTTCTGCAGCCTCCCAGAATTGTAGAAATGTAAAACAATCTAGGCCCCAGAATGTCAGATGCCTTGTCTGGAGGCGTAGTGAATCACATTCCTCCATAGATCTCGATATCTGATCTGATGCTCTTATTAAGTTCCGTTTTCATCTCTTCTCAAGCCATAGTGTCAACATATTCTCTCTATCTCTCTGTGTTTTCTTTCACTTTGTCGTGCTTATGGTCACGACGTTTTAGAGTGCCTATCTTAACATTACAAGTCCAATGAAAGTTGACCGCCTTCTGTCCAAAATGTTATGGGCATAATCAGCGCACATAAAATTATGGACTGAGGACGTATTAGCACAATAATTAAAAACTTACTTACTTAGTCGTTCCCCTTCTACCGTGAGGTGTAGAGGTATAATTAAAAACTTGCACCACATAAACCGACCACCACTGTTCAAGCACTTTAAAACATGAGTGTCCTGGTTTATGAAAACCGGCTTCATAAAACTGTAACACAATGAAATCAAATGGGGGAAAACGACCACCACAAACTGTTTGTGTGTAGTATGCGTGTATGAGTTTGTATGTGCGTACAAGAAGGGATTACTTAGTCCTTTCTTACTCCTTATGAATTAGCCTTGGAATACCAATTCTACGACAAAGCACTGCACTCGTTTGCAGCAGTGGCTTCTGTATCAATCTGTTTTATCTAAACGCACACACTCTGATATACGCGCTACGTTAGCCGTTATCCTGAAATCGTGATATTTTATTCATTAACTTTCAACGATGAAAATGAGTCATTAAAGGTTTTGCAATACTAATTTTTTTTTTTTAAATCACGCCAGACATAACTGCCCAACAATGAGGAATCAAGAAAGCGGCTCAATTTTTTTCTTGTCTTGTGTATTTACAATCCAGGGGCGTACTTAAAGTATTTTGCACCCAGGGCGGACCATCCTTTGTAAAACCCCACACCACAAAGAAACATTTGCAAGTATATATATATATATATATATATATATATATTTTTTTTTTAAACTAAGTACTGTTATAATAGCTGTCACCCGAGGTGGACCGCCCCCTCCCCACCCCACTCGCACTTCTTCTTTAGTACGACACTGTTCTTAATCAAAGTTTCAATCTCGTCCTATTCTCACAAACCAACGCATAATAAACAATAAATCAAGAGTTTCGCTAATACTGCACAAATTTTGAATTATCTGCCAGGAAGCAAGTACTTTCTCTACTGACTGCTCCACATAAAGAAAACGGGAAGCAACACGTTTATGTGGGCCTACATCTCTTCCCGTGACAAGGACAAACACACACATATACATCTGAGTGTGAGTCTGTTACAAGAAAGGGCAGGGCAAATAGGTTTTATGTGCATGTAATATGTGTAAATAGAATGCATAACTGGCACTGTAGGAAAACAAAAACATACCAAAGGTAAGAAGAGACATAATGGTATGTTTTCTGCACCTCATGTGCACAGAATTTGTAGAAATGTAAAACAATCTAGGCCCTCATTTTTATCAAACTGGAAAAGTGACACTTTCTTACCTTTGTCGTAATCTAAGTTAGATTATCAGAGAATACAGCTTTGTGTGGTATGGAATTACCATGTACGTCTATCTATACATATCTTGTTTTTGCTATGGCATATTCAAATATAGATAGAAACTATTAAAATTTCAATCAAAACTCACTGCCCTCAGGAACAACAAAAACAATGAACTAAGCAGCCTACAGTAGCACTAATGGAAACAAGTTATAAATTCAAAACAGTAAAAGTACAGTGGACCACTGCAAGGTATATGGAAATGAGAAGGCAGACAGACTTACAAAAGGAGGATGAAAAAATATTCAAACCGAAGAAGAGCAACACATGAAGAGGTTAAACAAATAATTAAAAAATAACTTTAAAGAAATGTGGCACAAGGAACACCCTGGGTCCAAATACTGCAGAATCATACTACGCATTACCAAGAAGAGATCAAGTAATCATTTTCAGACTAAGAACTGGCTGTTGCAGACTCAGATACCATCTGTTCAACAAACTGACAATCGGACAGACAAAGATGTGTCCATGTAGGAAGGACAAACAAACAGTAGAACATGTCCTCCAAAATTGTCAGCTCTATGCGCAGAGCAGAGTTGGCAGTGTGATCTTTTCCAACTTAGGTGAGGGAGATACTGTATGATGCCAAGTGAAGTGTGAGATGGACTGCCAGTTTTATAATAGATACACATGTGGTTATCTGTGAGCAAATGACGAAGAAGACGGACTACTAACAACTGTACTCATATCTGTCTGACCATTAACAAGCACATTCAAATCTCTCTCTGACCACCAGCTTTTTCTTCTTCTTGGATCCTTAGCCCATGACTGACAAAGCAGTCAGTGGCCATCACGCCCAGTGGTGTCTTGTAGGGCAGCAACAAACTGTCCCCATTTTGCTCAGTCAGTGGAGATCCTTCGTGCTGTGCCCCACTCTGGTTCATGCTTTGCATCTCAGCCTCCACTGTTCTGTGCCAGGTTTCTGACCACTAACAAGGGTATCAATTCTCCATGACAACAAATGTACTCAGATGTCCCTGACAAGAAATGTACTCAAATCTCCCTGACACGAAATGTACTCAGATCTCCTTGACCACTAAAAAAGGTATCAATTCTCCCTGACAACAAATGTACTTAAATCTCTCTGACCACTAACAAGCGTTTCAATTCTCCCTGAAAACAAATGTACTCATATCTCCGTGGCAAGAAATGTACTCAAATCTCCTTGACCACTAACAAGGGTATCAATTCTCCCTGACAAGAAATGTACTCAAATTTCACAGGTAACTAACAAACATACTCAAAATTCCCTGACAACCAACAAATATACTCAAATCTCTCTGACAACAAATATACTGAAATCTCTCTGACCAATAACAAATGTACTCACATCTCTCTGGCCAATAACAAATGTACTCACATCTCTCTGGCCAATAACAAATGTTATCAAATCTCCATGACAACCAACAAATGTACTCAAATCTCCCTGACAACCAACAACTGTACTCAAATCTCTCTGACCTGATGTGTAATTAAAACTTTCTGACCAACGACAACCATGCTGAAAAACATTCTGACCCATGACAATCTTACTGTAAAACATTCTGACCAGTGACAACCATACTGAAAAACTTTCTGACGAGTGACAACCATACTGAAAAACTTTCTGACCAGTGACAACCATGCTGAAAAACATTCTGACCAATGACAATCATACTGTAAAAGATTCTGACCAATGACAACCATACTGAAAAATTTTCTGACCAGTGACAACTATACCACAAACTTTCTGACCACAAACAACTGTACTAAAATACTCAGATCACTAACAACATCACTCAAAACTCTCTAACCAATTAACAGTTACTGTAGTCAGAACTTGGAAAGCAACAAATACAACCAAAAAGCTACACACTTTTATAAACGGGTGCTTGTGTAGAATAGAAGGATTGAAATGGTATGACAAAGTCACAAATGTGGAATTGATGACAAGAATCAGACAAGTGCCAGTGGAACAAGAAGTGAGAAGACGCTGGTGATGGATAGGACACACATTGAAGAAACCTGTTGATGGCATTACAAGGCAGTCCTTGTTCTGGAATCCACAGGGAAAGAGAGGCAAAGGTAGACCAAAAAACACATGGAGAAGAGAACTGGATACAAAAGTGAAAATGATGAGGAAAACAAGGAAAGAACTTGAGTGGATGGCACAGGACAAGAAGACGTGGCATATGTTTGTTGAAGGCCTATGCTACTCGGGGAGATAAAGAGTATTGATTGATTGATTGTAGTCAGAACTATAACTAACTTATAACTGCTTTTGTGTAACTGTATTAATGAAACTCAGTATTCAAAACACCACCTTCTGTTTTTTTTTTTTTAACAATATAACTGGACACAAATTTTAGACACATGTACAACTTCATTACACTGGGGAATTTCTCTGTTTTGTGTAAATGGTACTGCTTTGGATTAATACAAGTGATTAAAAATATGATGTCAATATCACTATGACACAATCAGTTGCAGCTATCAGGCTGTTGACTGTCATAGTCTGCTCGAATAATTTTTTTTTTCCATTCCCACACTGAAAATTTGTTAGGAGAATTCTATAAATATTTTTAAATTAATGTAATTTTTATGCAGATTATAATGCTGGTGAGGAGAAAAAAAAAAAGACAAGAATTTGCAGGTTTAATATATAATAAAGATAAGACAATGATATTTCAGTTATCAGAACAAGCCACACATGAAAATGACATATCAACAAGCAGCCAGAAAATAAACAAACGCCAGAATAGCATTAAAAACTGTGAAAAAAATAAAATAAAAAGGTTGTTGTCATAACGGAACTCGTGTTTCTGTTTTCGCACTACAGGAAATCTGATACAAATGAACACTGTATTGTTCAATGTTATACTTGTTTTAACATCAGAACTCTTAAATTATTTCATGAAACATGGCTGCTTTATTTTTGTTTGTTATTTTTATTTATTTAAAAGTAAATTTTTTTTTTTAAAAGTAAATATACCCTGCAGTGACATACCTACAGAAGTAGTTAGCTGCCTGGGCATTCCTAAGTAGGAGTATAAGCTGATATAACCTTAATAAAAGTGAATGTAGTTGAGAAAAAGTAAAGCGGACTGAATGCTTACTCCTGTAATTTGATCCTTATTTACCAGTCATCAATTTAGAAGGTAATTAATTAAGTATGGTTGGTAGCAATTTTATCTCCAAATTTATCATTCTGTAAATAAACACACTATGTGTAAGCTACAGATTGATGGCTATTTCCTCTTGGCAACTCTCTTCCTCAACAAAAATAAGAAAAACAGAATGTCTCATCTCGTTCTGTCTTCCTTACATTCTTACACACTCCGACAATGACAACAGCAAAGCAAACTGACAAAAAACAAAATAATACTCATAAGGCTCAGCGGTAAAAATGAAATCAAAAGGGACATCTACATTAAAAGCTTTGCTATATATATTTGGTAGAAGTCTGGAACAGTAGACTGAATCGCTATCCATATTTACAACACAGCTAGCCTTAACCTAGCCCTGTTTGGAGCTTTCTAAAACTGCTAGCCTTAACATAACCCCAACCCTGTTTTGAGCTTTGTCAAACATAATGTCCGACAAACAATGCTGCCATATTAACCAGAAAAGAAAAAAATTCCAACTTGAAGCAAAACACTGCGTTTTTGGTCAACAAGGCGGTCTACTGTCCCCTACTTGAACCATACATTTTTACATATAAGAAAATACATATGCAACATTAATGGTGAGTTGCTTCTTTCAGAACAATGCATGTTACCTGCAAGACGTAGTGCCGACATCCGCTGAAACTCTGGCTCCTGCAACCATTTCCACATTCGTCGAAATGTTTCCCTTCCAGATTTAAGTTTGCTCCACGGTTTTGGATTTCGTAAAAGGTCACTAAGTGTGCCCTGACTCCTGCACAGTACTCTCTGAGCAAAAACTGCCTGTGGGATGCTGTATCGCTTCAGCTCACTGCTTATTCTCTGAGCGAGTTCCTTCGTGTTAATCTCCTCGATTTCTTGCTGCTGTTGTTTGTTCTGAATGTCCAGCGACGTGCCAGGTCGCTCTCGCTGTGGACTTTCGCTGTGAGGTGATGGTGTTGGGGCACTATGTAATCCATTCATGGCAATCATCATAGAATTTGGTGAATGTAACCTTGTGGCATTGTGGTCTATTCGCATTGGAGATGCAGCATAAGAGTCAATATAACTGTTGGGCGATGCCATTTTGGGCTCTAATTTTGATGGTGCCAGCCCATTCTGAACATACCCGTAAGAACCCAGGCTCTGTTGATAATTTAAATTATTACCAGACATCATGGTCATAGCGGTGGCCCCCAAAGTGGGCCCCATGTTCATACTCACCCCTGCCATACCCAGCTTCTCGTGATACCTGTGTCCATATGCAGACATGTCCACGATTCCTGCACCAAGTCCGTTGTTTTGGGACATGAGCGTAAAGCTGCCGCTGACGTTAGGGCCCGAAACGTTGACATGACTGAACTTATCCGAAACTGTGGAGATGGGAGGAAGTGGCTGTAACGGTGTCAGTGTAGCGTAGTTGTTTGGGCTGTAACTAGGGCTCATCCGACCGTTCAGAGTATGATAGGTAACATCGCCCATTTGGGAGCGGAACTCGCTCGAGTCGATCATACTGCTCACACTGACCGGAATGGCCTCAGAGCGAGTGATGCTCGTTTCGAGTTCGTCTTGGGGGTTCACGTAATCCGGTTCTTGTGGAGAGGGTTGGTTCTGAGTGGTGGTTCCATTACTGTTAGACGAATCACCGTTGATTTGTTGATCAGCCGGGAGCTCGCCCATGTTTTCCATCGTCATTCCTACAATCAAAAACGATCGAACAATAAAGAATGATAAACTGTCAATTCGTGTAACCTTTGCTACAGCTTTGCTGGTTGGCTAGTTCGGCTTAGAGGGCTACAGCTTTGAGAACAGGCAGTCTATACCCTCGGAAAGCCTCCATGTTTGGACAGCTGTCACCAAACGACCTGCGCAGAACGGACTGCGCACACCAAGTATGGTATGCGCATGCGTGAATAATTTTTCCGCGAAGGCAGGCTATGATGTTTGGGTCTACATCTGTTTTGAGACTAGTTTTAGTTCCTCGAAATAATCAGAGAATGCACTTGAGACTCGGGGATTTTTAGGGGGGATTTCTTATGGTCTCTTTCCCTCAAATCTTCCTTAAATTAATTTCCACACTTAATAACTCCTACTTTACTTTAAAATATCTTTTGTAATTAAGTTTCTTTCCTCTGTACCAGACTCCCTCAAATTGTGCAACAAACGACTGCCCCCAATCAATGCTTTGATCGAACTTTTCTGGCGAATTTGACAAGTTTAACAGGTGGCAAAACAGCCCCAATGATTTTCGATTTCATCAGAGAAAATGTTCAATATTCAGACCAGTTAAAACAGATAGCGTCTCCCGGGGTTCTCCATAGGACAGAGCAGTGGTCGCGAGAACGGAACCCATTAATAACAGATTGGGATTAAATTCGCTCTTTGTTCATTCTTTTCTTCGGCGTGTTATTTTCTTGGAGGATGCTATAACTTTCGCAATTTTAAACAACTTTCGCCTTAGCATTGTGGACGCATAACACCACCATACTGTCTTAAGCGCAATCTCCTAGGTAACAAGACTTGACTTATTTTAACAAAATAAACTATGTAAGGAAGAAGATCATAGGTAGTTCTACTGTATTTTATTTATACAGATTTATGCTTGATGTGAGGTCTGTAACATAATGTTCATTAACCAAGAAATGTTTGAAAGCCAGACTACTAGATCAAAGCACAAAGCCAGTGTTAGAAAGAGACCGATACAAAATAAATAATAAAATAAATACAAAAGGGAGAGCATCTTCTTCCTTATCTTCGTACACTCTCAGACGTCTACTTGAATATTTTCATAGAAAACATTGGTCAGATTTAGGCTATTTCAAAAGGGAGAGCTGATATCGAAGAAAGAAATTTAAATACAAATAATATGCTCAATGTTTGTTAGTTACCGATTTCTTTATGCTTAGTAAATTTTCAGCTGTGGTCAATATATATATATATATATATATATATATATATATATATATATATATATATATATATATATATATATATATATATATATATATATCCTAATTATAACCCATCAGAGGTTGAATGGTACATTTTTTTACATTAATTTACACACAAAAAAAAAGCTGTGGTCCTAATCTTAAACTCAGCACACACACACACACAAAATGAAATTGTTTACACGCGTTAATATTTATAATATATTTCTTACCAGTAATTATTTACTCTTATACAGCAATTTATCTCAAGATGAAGAAACGTTGGGTGTATCTCATTTTAAACTAGAGCTCGTTTGTGCTGGTGATAATACTAAATAAAACACTTGGAAGCTAAACAACAAAAATATCCAGAACATATTTTTAAAATAAAGCTAGAAGAAAGCTGTAAAAATTAAAAAAAAACCCTTGCGTAGTTGATGCTTTATTATAATTTTACTGTTATGGATAATGAGATAATGAAATAAACAGTGTTTACATTTTTTGTGGCTGTTACCGGTACTTCCTTTCAAAATGGCTGCGCTCTGTTCATGTGATGAGTATGTTCTGATAATGAACGGGAAAACCGTCGCAGTAGTTCACTTTAGGTAAAAATACAAGTTTAATTGTGTGGCGTAAATTATTTTATCTGTTATTCCCTGACAAATGAGATCGTCTGGCATGTTTATGAAGGCCATGCCTTTAGTGGTTGATGTTGAAAACTACGAAAATGACCGCGGCAATAATTATTTTAAACTCAATTAAGATAAGAAAACTCATAGGCCTACTTTATATCACCTAATTGTAGACTCTGCTCTTTGAGTTAGGGAAGGAAAAGGCAACGAGGAACAGTATCTGCTATGGGACTTCTTTACCTTTTATCCTAACCCTAACTTTAACGACATAGGCGACTTGCTAGGATGACATAAAAGAACACTGTGCTTCATTTCAACTGCTTTAACCTGATCCCAACGCTGTTTCGAGCTTTATGAACATTAATAACCCACAACAGGCAGTATTAAAAAAAAACACAATTTCCAGCTTGAAGCGAAATGCCCCATTTTTTGGCTAGTATGGGCCTCCAGTCTGCTGTCCCCGTCTGCTGTCCCCATCAAGGGCCCATATGAATGCTAAAGAAACAACCGCTATAAGAGCACATGAATGCTTTAGTGCAGGCTTCCTTCACAGTTACCAACTGCATTTTGGCTACATACTCCATAAGGAGTATTAAGGGGAATGATGAGGATGATTATAACCCATCAGTGGTTGAACAGGATACTTTACTTCATTAATATTTTTAAAAATAATTCCACACTTAATTGTAGATTACTTATTTCCGTTATAATCGACTAGGCCTACACAGTTAGACACAACATTTATTAAAATAATGGGTAGGTGGCAAGAACAGTAGACAAGGTCTGCCATGTTGCCAGACTGGCTATCCAGTTTTAATTTACATTACATCTAGCCTTAACCTAACACCAATTTTGTTTTGAGCTTTGTAAATATTAATAATGCCCGATAAACACTGAGGTCACTTTAAAAAAAAAAAAAATTCCAACTTGAAGTGAAACATATTGTTTTTGGCCAGTATGGCGACCCCCAGTCTACAGTTCCAGATTTCAGCCACATAATAATTTCACTAGCACCTTGATCTTGAACTAAGTTGAACTTGTGAAACAGTGCAAAAATGTGATATTTACACATAGTAAATTTACCTGGCCAACTGACTACAGTTGAGCGTAAATGAACCTAATGACAGATAAGTACATATTTATCGTTGTGGTGTTGAATAATGAGAGTTAGTTATAATGTGTTTAATCACAGGAAAGGGTGGCACACACTAGATTTAGCCTTACTGGTTAATGATACATTGATTGAGTACCTGCTTCATAATTATACTAATTTGGGTTTTTTCTTTCTTGAAATTATTTTTGAAAAAGCACCATGGAAGATTAGTATTAGCCATTATTGTTGTGAGATTTGTAGCCATTTAAGTTTACAAGAAGAAACCAAAACACTGAAACTAGATTTATGGTTTGTAGTTTAGAGTTAGGATTTAGGGTTAGGCTTAGACGCAGCAAGAGGAGCTTTCATTGCATTGGGAAACGTATGGAGAACAAGAGAAATCAAGTCCAACACGAAAATAAGAATCTTCAACTCAAATGTCAAGTCAGTCCTATTGTATGGCTTTGAGACATGGAGAGCAACAAAAACAACAACCAAAAAGCTACAGACTATTATAAACGGGTGCTTGCGTAGAATAGAAGGACTGAAATGGTATGGCAAAGTCACAAATGTGGAATTGATGACAAGAACCAGACAAATGCCAGTGGAACAAGAGTTGAGAAGAAGATGCTGGCGATGGATAGGACACACATTGAGGAAACCTGTTGATAGCATTACAAGGCAGTCCTTGTTCTGGAATCCACAGGGAAAGAGAGGCAGAGGTAGACCAAAAAACACATGGAGAAGAGAACTGGATACAGAGGTGAAAATGATGAGGAAAACATGGAAAAAACTTGAGTGGATGGCACAGGACAGGAAGACTTGCCATGTGTTTGTCGAAGGCCTATGCTCCTTGTGGAGCTAAAGGGTATTGATTGATTAGACATAGGATGCAGAGATAAAAAAATACTCTCTAACACTAACCTTAGTCTGACCTTGTTTCTAGCTATTGCAAAAATAATGTGTGACATATGTAAAAAAATAAAACAACAACAGAGTACCAATTTATTGCTTATGACTGCCTCTCCTAATTCTTTTTTGTCAGTATACCAACTTGTGTGAATTAATTGGCTGACATATCTAGCCACATTTGGGCTAAATCTGGCATGTGTACCCTTCTTGTGTGATTCAACCATTAGAGTCTTACTTACTTAGTCGTCCCTCTTCTAACCTGGGGTGTAGAGGTTTGCCAGAGAGAGCGCCATACTATCCTATCAGCCGTCTTCTTCCTGGCCTGGTTCCAATCTAGTCCTCAGTAATTCAGAGATTGTCTGATGTTGTCCTCCTAGCAAACTGTGGGTCATCCTGGAAGTCTGGATCCTTGGCTCTGAGTTTCCCATATTTTTCATGGTAGCCAATCTTCTCCAATTCTGCAGACATGACCAAACCATCATAATTGGGATTTTTCTACTCAGATCTCAGCCGGGCTGGGTTTTGAGGCCATGGCGTATTGTCTGGTTGCGGACCATGTCTCTTCTTGTTACTTCAACCACCTTTCTCAGATACCTCATTTCTGAGGTTTGGATCTGGCTTTTGTGGGTTGTAGTCATTGCCCACAACTCGCATCCATATGTTAAGACTGGAACATAGGTGGAGTGGTATACAGCCATCTTCGTCTTCTTGCCAATTTCTCTTTTGCTGAGGAATCCTCGATTTATGGCCTGAAAAAGAGTCTCCCAGCTGCTGCTCTTCAGGTAACCAACACTTCTTTGATGCCCCCCTTCCAGTCTGTGACAACTCTAAGATATTTAAAGTGGTCGACCTGTTCCAGGACCCATTCTTCCAGCTTAATCTGATGCTGTTTTTCCTTTCGTGATATCACCATGGTTTTTGTCTGGGCAGCCATTAGAATCATTTTACAAACCAACTTTAGTTGGATCACACGATGCTGTACATGCACTACCATCTCGCCCAGCTTGTGAATCAATGATTCTTCGAAATCAGTCTGCACAATTATCCGCTTCTTCATCTCCAATTATTTTTCGTCAAATATTGCATGCATGTCTTTGCCTTTCAAGGGTTTTTGATAGTACGTCACACTTTATTTTTGAAAAAGCTCAAAAGGGGGTTAAAGTTAAGGTTAGCACTAATTATTAATTTTCTGTCTGAGCATCCCAAGACTAAGCGAACCCTAAATCCTAATTCTAAACTTCTAACCCCAATCCTGTTTTAGATTTTTATTTTCTTTTTGCAAATGATTCAGCTACGAATCTCAAAACAATTATGCTAGCGCTAATACTAACCCTTACCCTGTGTCCAACTTTTTCAAAAATAATTATTAGTGCAAAAAAACAAAAAACCCCAGTGGGATCATTATCAATTGCGAGTTTTAATTGCAGATGAAAATTTGTGAGTTGGGCTCACACAAATCGACTTTAGTGACTTATTGATCAAGAGTTGGGTGATATGGTGGCATGTATATCGTAATCTGTCATTCAGCCCCTGTCTTACCTTAGCCTTTTAGAGTATCAATAATGATACTAATATCCATGTGCTGTCAGTGTTGTTGCCAAATCTATACACTACATCCGGAACATTACCCTAGCATAAATAGCAATTGCACTTTATCATCTTCAGTCCTCTGTATTCCCATGGAACATAGGGCTGAACGTACTACTCACTGCTAATTTTATTTGGGGCCATTTTTTTGTCAGTTCTGTCTGTCAGGTTGCTTTGTTTTCTGTGTTTTCTGTAGGTTCTCCTTGGCATTCCTAGTCTACTTCCCCTGTGGGTATTTAGAAATATCACTGACTAGTGAAATCTAGAGGTTTTTAATTAATTGATTGGTTAACAAACAATGATTAGTTTGAAAGATGACTGAGTAGTGAATTTTGGAGTTTGTCTATTTTATACAGCCAATCCTAACATAAGGACATGAGTCACTGACAATCATGAAACACGTTGGAGAAGCCTGGAGGCCACAGAAATATGGTTGTATGGAAGAATGTTAAGAATGCCAGGGACAGCTAAACAATAGAAATGAGGATGTCCTGAAAGAAGCCAGTACACACAAACAAGTTACTTACATTAGACGGAAGCAATCCACTTACTTTGTGCATGTTATCAGAAGAAGAGAAGTTGGAATATATTGTGACAACGGGAAATATTGAAGGAAAGAGATAACAGATGACAAAGAGAGAATATATTGGACACTTTGACTTGATAGCTTTCTTCTAACATGATGAATATGCTTCCTTTGTGCATTGACCTTTTTCAGGATATCCTCATTACTCTTTTTAGCCGGCCGTGGTATTTTTAACATTCTTCGGTAAAACCACATCTCTGTAGCCTCCAGACTAACTTAATGACTAAGATTACAAACATTATCTTCTGCATCACAGCCACAGATACTCAGCTTTTTGCTGCTCTAAATAAAACCTTATGATAGTGTCATCTTTTTTTTGTTTGCGTTGTTCCTGGCTGTCCAGCAATGCAACAGAGTTTCTCAATTTAAACATGAAACTTGAGAATTTGATGTCAGATTTTTTAAACTATCACAATCAGCTTTTATGTAAGTTGAACATCCATTAATATGTTACGCGTAAGAGTAAACTTCTAAAAGATGTCCAAAAACAATTTGGGAAGGATCTATATGTCAAAATGTTACTCCTGGTTTTAAATGTAGCCTGCAGTTGTAAATTTTAGCAGTTATGCAACCGGCCTGTAAGATAGCAAAACAGTTTTTAAAAACCCACAAAATAATCAACCTGGAAATGCTACGAGGCATAGAGGCATAGGATATTCATTCATCACCCTTCAGCTCCCAAAGGGGCATAGTCCTTCAACAAAAGTATGCATAGGATATTAGGACTCTTGAAACTATTTGCTGCTGTTCTTCACTTCTGTAGTCAGCTACACTTAAAGAATGCACAATTTTACTTTTCTTTCTGATATGCCTAATAAGAATTGGATGGGTGTGAAAAAAAATCTAAAAAAGGTAATTCGTCTTACGAGGACCAAAGACAAAGAAAATAGCCAACGTTACGACCACAAGGCCTTCGTCAGGGAAAGGAAAGAAAGTGAAGGCTAGATACGACACATAAGAACCTAAATAAATATAAAAATTAAACCTAGGTACTTCCCTGAAGGAAACTTCCCGCAAACGGACTGGCGTGCCCGGAAAAGGAAATAACTGTCACCACCGGATATATACAATACATACTACAAAACTAAAAAACGAAACTGAACAATAAACTACCCAAACGTAATATTAGTGGGGACTGGAAATAGAAGAGGACAGAATGAGTTGGAGATAAATAAATATGAAATAAAAAATCAAGACATATTAAAAACAGTGTATTTTATATTCATACATTTTATTAGAAGGCGGCAGAAAAATAAGATAAGAGTGGAAAGAGTCAAAATGGAACAGGGGGGGGAGGGGGGGGAGAAGGGTGACCTCAGACAAAGGTGTGCAGAGTGTTAAGACCGGCTGGTTTTAGACACCCCATGCGGTGGATAAGACAGTTCTCAAGCTGTTCTCGGCTAGCAGTGTCAGAGGAGCAGGATCTGATCGCCGTGACCTGGATGTCGATGGGACCATGATGGTCAGGACCATTAAAGTGTATGGCAACTGGTGTGGATTTTTGCTGAGCGATGTCATTCAAGTGCTGGCTGAATTTGTCCCCAAGTCGTTTGCCTGTTTGGCCAATATAGGTTATGCAGCAACGTTTACATATGATCGTGTAAATGACATTGCGCGACTCACACGTGAAGCTACTGGTGATGGTGTACGTAGCCTCAGGAAAAGACACTTTGTTGGTTGAGATGACATACTTGCACGTGTTGCATCGTGTCCGACCACAGGGTAGTGGGCCAAACTGAGTGGCATTCTCCTTTGGAATTAGGCTGCGAACAAGAAGATCCTTCAAGTTCTTGTCGTGCCTATATGCCACCAAAGGTGCTTCACCGAAAACTTCCTGGGTCACAGACTCTGCTTGGAGGATAGGGAGATGGCAGAAAAGGATCTGTTTGACTGCAGTACTGTGAAGGTGATAGGTCAAGATCAATTTGACTCTATCCGAAGTGGGTTTATAGTGAGGTTTGAGGGCCTCCTGACGAGAGATGGGGAGCACACGTTGGAGGGCAGAGGTGAGAACATGTTCCGGATAAAGTCTGCTACGGAAGAAATCCAACATCTCATTGGTTCGGAAGTGGAAGTCATCATTGTCTAGGCACAAACGGCGGAAGCGGAGAAGTTATGAGAATGGAAGGGAGTCACGACAAGCCCGAGGATGAGAAGAGGTATACAGAAGATAGCTATGGGCATCTGTCGGCTTGTAGTATACTGAGGTATTAAGGCCAGAAGGCGTGATAGTAATAGTAATGTCAAGAAAGTTGACAGATCTGTGGAGATGAGGGAGGTGAACTTGATGGTGGGGTGGAAGTGGTTGACAAAGTCGATGAAGCGGGATAAATCAGTCTCGGACATATCTGTGAGACCAATGCCATCATCGATATATCTGCGGTAAAACCCGGGGAAAGGACCGGAGTATTGTTGCCATATCTGATGCTCCAAGTGGCCCATGAACAGGCAGGCATAGCTAGGACCCATCTTCGTTCCCATGGCAACACCACTAATTTGGTCGAAAAACTGACCATTGAATTCAAAGGAATTATGTTGAAGGACCAGTTCAGCAAGACGGAGAAGAGTGTCAGTGGATATAGAAGGACAAGTGCACTGGTCAAGAAAAAACCGAAGAGCTCGGAGACCATCAGAGTGAGGAATTGAGGTATACAGAGAACAGACGTCTAACAAGAAAAGGCGGTAGGAGCGGTCTGCTGAGAGTCGGATAGAGGAGAAAGTTAAAAGAGCATGATTAGTGTCTTTGACAAAGGAGGGAAGATTCTCAACGATAGGCTGGAAAATGCTATCTAGGAAGTCAGAAATGTGCTCAGTAGGACAAGAACAGGCCGAAGCAATAGGTCTGCCAGGGTTGTCGATCTTGTGAATTTTGGGGAGCATGTAGAATACAGGCTTGCCCAAAGAACTATCATGAATCCTAAGATGAGATGCGTGGGGAGGAAGAGCATTACTGGTGATGAGCTGTTTAATAGTGTTGTGTACAATGCGATTGTTGGAGACAGTTGCATCGCTGGTCCTGGGCCTGTAAAAAGAACCATTGGTCAACTGGTTTTTACCTTCACTTAGGTATAAGTCCTTCTGCCAGACGACAATGGCTCCTCCCTTGTCAGCCGGTTTGATGACAATGTCGTCTCTACGGCGAAGAAGGGAGAGAGCATGGGACTCTACAGAAGTGAGATTGGAATAATGCAATCTACGAGGGCAGAGCTGCTGAATGTCATGGATGGTGTTCTTGATATACAGGTCCAAGGCATGAGAAGCCCCAGGTTTAGGTGTAAAGGGAGGTTTCGTAGAGTGAGTAAAGCGTGTGAAGATGTCGGATTCAGCCTGAGACTGCAGAGTGCTGTCTTCCTCTCTAAAATGGAACTTCAGCCTCATGCGACGGTGAAACCGATGAACATCCTGGAGGAGATTATATGAGTCTAGGGTCGGACGAAGAGGAACAAATTTTAGGCCCTTACTGAGAACAGAGCGTTCTCCCTCAGAGAGCGGCAGATCTGAGAGGATGCAGACTACCTGAGTGCAGGATGGAGTGGAGGATGGAGGGGCAGCTTTAGGGGTAGGGAGGAGACGGGATAGTTTATGATGTTTAGTAGTGGAAAGGGACTCATGCAGCTGCCGGTTCAGTGTGTGGATAGTGGTGCGTATCATAGAATAGAAAGGGAAGTTGTTGGAGGTGAGACAACGTAAGTGAAGCAGAAGCTAATAAGAATTGAAAATTAAAAGAAAATAAATTGAGATAAACAACTAAATGAGAAGCTCCTTGCTGGAATGAGTCACCTGCAATGTTGACATTTAGCTCCAAATGTCCTCGCCAGGAAAATTGAGATAAACAACTAAATGAGAAGCTCCTTGCTGGAATGAGTCACCTGCAATGTTGACATTTAGCTCCATGCCAAACTGTCAGATGGCAGTACTATTGGACATAGACTTGTTGTAGTGAAAGATTCGTTGTTTTTTTATTTTATTTAACACCATAGATAAATAGTCCAATAAACAATCTTACAGTGACATACACTCATACAACAATAAGAAATAATGTGGAAATATTTTTAACAATAATTCAGTTCACCCAAATCCAGTTGGTCACACATTTATGTGAAATGGGCACTTATGGCCATTGGATTACCCACCCCTGCCCTAGGTGAAAGTAGTGGTTCAATCTACCATCTGCATTTCTTTATCCTTCTTAACCTGTAGGTAGTGTTTCCATTTCCTATTTACTGTTAAAAGGTCACTTAAAATTTTGTATATGCCCATCTAATGAGCTACAGGTGACCTCGTACATTTTTGTGGAAAGATTGTTCCTCCAATAATCAGTTCATTGAAATCAAAGAAGCTGACGAAGGTTTCTCTGTTTTTGTTTTTGTTTCCTATTTCCCTATATTCACTGCATAGCCTGTTTTCATCTTTTGGATTAGTATCTCCTGTGACTATCTTAATGTCTTGCCTTAGTGCTCAGTCTAATTCTACCTGTAGATTATCATAGGAGTCATGTTTAAAAATATTGTTTGCCGTGTTTGTTGAAGCATAGAATTGGATTATAGTGATTCTTCTTTCGTTGTCCTTGACCTCTTGCTGTTATGATTATGAGTGATAGTGGTTGTCAATGCCATTTTTGTTTCTGGTGACACCCCCTTTTTTTTCAGTGTGTGCATGCTCCTCATCTGCATGCCCTGAATAGATGATGCTTTTTTCTGGTATTCACTGTTTTGTGTTCTGTTCCATCCCTTCTTGACTGTGCTGGTCACAGGGGTTTTATAGTCACTTATTTATTAATTTTCCTTTTCATTCCTTAAGAAGCATGGAGCTGCCACTGCAGTTGGTTGCCTTACAGGAAGCCTGCAATAAACATGTTCATGTTCTTGCAGCCATGGTTTCTGAAGCAATATGTTTTATATGATGAGGTTTGCCAGCCCTAAGCATAATCTTATGTATGTCTTTGTAGGACATGCCAGAGAGACCAGTCACCCTGTTCTTCTGTTGCCTCATCAGAAACCCCTGGGAACTCCACGGGGTGGGTTTTACAATATAACGTATTATTTCTTTAACTGCTTGTACCTTTTCTTGTGTTTCATTCAGCGTTCTTACATTCCATATAGCTGTTCTAGGTTTTTTTCCTTGATCAGCAGGAAAGGTAGTCGATAACTTGACTTTCAGTATGTGACTTTCTTCAGGCTGTGTCACTGATGTCATAAGTTGTTAGGATTCTTCCAGATGAGGGTATTAGCCATCAGTGTCAACATCATCATGTCACTTTTAGCTCAGTATGGAGCAAGGAGCCATCAGTGTCAACATCATCATGTCACTTTTAGCTCAGTATGGAGCAAGGAGCCATCAGTGTCAACATCATCATGTCACTTTTAGCTCAGTATGGAGCAAGGAGCCATCACTAAAGTTGGTCTCCATGCAGGAAGCCTGCTCCCAAGCATTCATTTGCTCTTGCAGTGATTGCTTCTGCGGCAGTTTGTTTCACATGATAAGGGTGCCAAGCTCATGCTCAGCCTCATGTTAGTCGCTTCTTACGACATGCTTGAGTCACTTCCTACGACATGCTTGAGTCACTTCTTATGACATGCTTGAGTCACTTCTGATGACATGCTTGAGTCACTTGTTATGACATGCTTGAGTCACTTCTTACGACATGCTTGAGTCACTTCTTATGACATGCTTGAGTCACTTCTTATGACATGCTTGAGTCACTTCTTATGACATGCTTGAGTCACTTCTTACAACATGCTTGAGTCACTTCTGATGACATGCTTGAGTTACTTCTTACGACATGCTTGAGTCACTTCTTATGACATGCTTGAGTCACTTCTTACGACATGCTTGAGTCACTTCTTATTACATGCTTGAGTCACTTCTTACGACATGCTTGAGTCACTTCTTATTACATGCTTGAGAGGGCAGAAGTCGCATTCTTTCAGTCACAGTCATAGTTTCTATAACATGACTTTTGTCTAGGCCTAAATGTTGGTCTAAACCCAACCACCCCAAGCACAACATGACTTTTGTCTAGGCCTAAATGTCGGTCCTAAACCCAACCTCCACAAGCATAACATGACTTTTGTCTAGGCCTAAATGGCGGTCTAAACCCAACCTCCACAAGCATAACATGACTTTTGTCTAGGCCTAAATGTTGGTCTAAACCCAACCTCCACAAGCATAACATGACTTTTGTCTAGGCTTAAATGTCGGTCTTAACCCAACCTCCACAAGCATAACATGACTTTTGTCAAGGCCTTAATGGCGGTCTAAACCCAACCTCCACAAGCATAACATGACTTTTGTCTAGGCCTAAATGTTGGTCTAAACCCAACCTCCACAAGCATAACATGACTTTTGTCTAGGCCTAAATGTTGGTCTAAACCCAACCTCCACAAGCATAACATGACTTTTGTCTAGGCCTAAATGTCAGTCTAAATGCAACCTCCACAAACATAACATGACTTTTGTCTAGGCTTAAATGTTGGTCTGAACCCAACCTCCACAAGCATAACATGACTTTTGTCTAGGCCTAAATGTCGGTCTAAACCCAATCTCCACAAGCATAACATGACTTTTGTCTAGGCCTAAATGTTGGTCTAAACCCAACCTCCACAAGCATAATATGACTTTTGTCTAGGCCTAAATGTCATTTTAAACCCAACCTCCGCAAGCATAACATGACTTTTGTCTAGGCCTAAATGGTGGTCTGAACCCAACCTCCACAAGCATAACATGACTTTTGTCTAGGCCTAAATGTCAGTCTAAACGCAACCTCCACAAGCACAACATGAGTTTTGTCTAGGCCTAAATGTCAGTCTAAACCCAACCTCCACAAGCACAACATTACTTTTGTCTAGACCTACATGTCGGTCTAAACCCAACCTATACCAGTTTTGCTCTGTCCAGTCTCTTCCTCAAGACATTTTAACTTGAACTAGCCAGAAGCAGTTATCTCCTGCTGACTTATCTCTTGTTATCCACATAACATGCAAGCTGTCCCCCCACTTTAGGTACAGCGAAATACAAACTTTGCCATTGCATGAACCATAATATACATTATCTTCTAATACATATTTCATTGCATTGCTTTCTTTGAATTGCCATCTGAATCATGTTTAACGATGACTTTTTTTTTAAACGTTGATTGTTTATTTTTTTTTATATCCTTGTTTTCTTAATATTATAAATGTAGGCTAGAGTTGACCAGCTGTCACTATTTATAGGTGGTTTAAAATGTCTTAAGTTATTTATTCTCGGTTGTCAAAGAATTAAACTTTCATTTTGAACATGGAGCCAAACAGGTCTAGAAAGTATGGTGCTATTTCAAACACAGTTTTCACACCTCACTTGTTTCAAACTTGGTTAAATTGTAGTTTAAACCCCTGTAACTTCCTTGCTATACAGTTGTATCATTATCATCACCATCTCCTTTTTCACTCCTTACGAAGCTCGGAACCACCACTGCAGATGGCTCCCATGAGGAAACCTACGCCAAAGCACAGACTCTTGCAGCAGTGGTTTCTGAAGCAGTTTGTCTTAACATGATGAGGTTGCGATCCCCATACAAAACCTCATATTAGTTGCCTTTTATGACATGCTTGTAGGAGCAGTAGTCCTGTTCTTTGTTTGTCTCCGCAGAGATTCTCGTTAACCACACAGGGCTGGCTGTACTATGGTGCGTTCTCAGCATGTCATAAAAGGCAGTCGTTAACCACACAGGGCTCGCTGTACTATGGTGCGTTCTCAGCATGTCATAAAAGGCAGTCGTTAACCACACAGGGTTGACTGTACTATGGTGTGTTCTCAGCATGTCATGACAGGCAGTCGTTAACCACACAGGGCTGACTGTACTATGGTGTGTTCTCAGCATGTCTTAAAAGGCAGTCGTTAACCACACAGGGCTGACTGTACTATGGTGTGTTCTCAGCATGTCATGACAGGCAGTCATTAACCACACAGGGCTGGCTGTACTATGGTGTATTCTCAGCATGTCTTAAAAGGCAGTCGTTAACCACACAGGGCTGACTGTACTATGGTGTGTTCTCAGCATGTCATGACAGACAGTCGTTAACCACACAGGGCTGACTGTACTATGGTGTGTTCTCAGCATGTCATGAAAGGCAGTCGTTAACCACACAGGGCTGACTGTACTATGGTGTATTCTCAACATGTCATGACAGGCAGTCGTTAACCACACAGGGCTGACTGTACTATGGTGTGTTCTCAGCATGTCATGACAGGCAGTCGTTAACCACACAGGGCTGACTGTACTATGGTGTATTCTCAGCATGTCATGACAGGCAGTCGTTAACCACACAGGGCTGACTGTACTATGGTGTATTCTCAGCATGTCATGACAGGCAGTCATTAACCACACAGGGCTGACTGTACTATGGTGTATTCTCAGCATGTCATTGTCGTAAAAATTAACAGTGATACAACGTCAAAATATCTCCAATGATACAACGTAGGGATAAAAACCAATGCGTAAGTTGCTGGAATACATGATCGCCCGCGCCGCGGGTCATCAGGTGTTAGACTTGAAGGCAAAACGGAACGAGGATCAAAAGACAAAAATCTGACTGAACGCGTACTTGAACTAGCGAGGTTAATGGACGCAAATTGGTGGGGCAAGGAGGAAAAGTCACGTTCCCCCCCCAAGTTGACATAAAGTAAGGAATTCGACAGAAGGGACCTTGGATATGATACGCCACAGTCATTTATTGGACGCTTTTGCGATACCAAGCCTTTTATTTGAATTCAGCGGCAAACGCAGATGCTTGAAATATTACAAAATTCAAAAAGTAACTTTTTCTTAATATTAATGTTAGGAATATAAAAAATTAGCTGGCCGGATGGCCCATTCTGAGCAGTGAAATAATATACTTTCATTTATACAGACGGACAGATAATAAGAAAGATAATGACAAAAGAAGGGTTTGTTCACATCAGCGAAAGACTGCATTGAATCAAACATGCCACTATTTGCACAAAAATCGTAACCTTGAGACTCAAGTGTTCAAATTTAGTTAGAATGCAAGAGAGGGGGGAGTAGCGGACAGTAGTGGCTAAAAATAACTTAGGAGGCAGGTTCGTGCAGTTTTACATGTGTTAGTCCAAAAAAAACAAGTGAAATTGTGGGAAAAAGATAAATTGTGACCGACGTACATTTTAAAAATTGAGATGTACTTTTGACTTTTTTGGGAAAAGATAAAATGTGACGGACGTACATTTGAGAAAATAAGATGTAATTTTGACTTTATTTTCAAATTTTGAATTGAAAAGCTTGGTCTTCTGATCTGATTGGCCAACGCATTTTACATTAGCGGGATAGAGACGCACATTTTTTGCCATTCGACATAAGTCTGTCCAGTAACACAGTCATTAATTGTAGTGGTGATTTCCCAGAAATAATACATAATATTCAGTGGGACACCATACTATAGCCAGCAGCTCAGCAGAGTTTTGCTAGCATTTATTTACTGTGTACTATATTCATATTTCTGGTAAGACTAAACTTATTTCTTTATACATTTTAATATTTGTTTAAGGTTCGAGTGATTTGATACTGCAATAGCATAATCTGTTCCTTACAACAAGTAAGGGTTCGCTCTAGACCCCCCGCCCCAGTTCAGGGTCTAGAGACAAATAAAATACATAAACTCCAGCAAGGATTAGGAAGGACAGATCAAGTGTTGAGATCAATGAAACATATTACCTATCCTATTTTAGGGGAGGAAACTAATAAACATATTTCAGAATCTGTAGTCTGGGAGGACCTATCCGATGTGAAACCACCATGGTAAAATGTGCTGTATGGTCAGAGAGATCTGACCTGTCTATATGGTGTTGTTGTTGTGTGGTGTTGTGTCCAGACATGGTTAGAGAATGGAATTTTGACACATAACCAATACTTTGATTGCAGAGCTGTGAGTTTCAGTTGGCACCAAGGCGGTGTCAACTAAGTTGGTGATTTTACCAGAGTGGATCCGTGCAGTAACGTTGTGTCAGAGCAGACTATTATTGCCCCCAAGCACGGAGAGGTGGGGCCACCATAATTCTCTTATTGCCCCCAAGCACGGAGAGGTGGGGCCACCAGACCACTATTATTGGCCCCAGAGGAGAGGTGGGGCCACCAGATCTCAGCACCAGAGCTACATCTTCAAAGTTGAGTGAGCCTCTGGTCTGCTGAGAATTCACCAACTCAATACAGTTACTAACAATCCCATAAAATTCCTGCAATTTACTGGACACTGTGTAGTCAATATAGACTGGAGTGATGAGGCCACCCCAACAGCACAACCATTAAACGGTCTCCCAAATTAGATGACTACTATAAACATTAATAAAACTAAATAGTCTAGTAACATACATATGTACACTCTTGCATTTATTATGTAATATTCCATGCATTTCTTTCATAATTTCTAAACCTTTCATATGTTCTGGCCGAAATAAAACTCGGTCCAGATCAAATAAATGTAAGATAATTTCTATCAAAAATTTTACACACTTGAGTTAGTTCAGTGTATTATAACATTTGTTAATATTATTAGACTTAGTAAATATCTGTGTGTGTGTCTATAAACTATCACACCACATTACATATCATTACCCTAGACATTTAACGTAGCCACATTCATTAGAACACAAAAAAAAAAAGATAAGTGTGAGGTCGTAGTGGTAGCGAGAAGGGCCTTCTGACAACTCTCAGTTACATTTTATCTCAGGAGCCTTCACAGCTGACCTCATGCATCACACGTAGTACCATCACCACCATACAATACCATCAAACCCACTACATATATTGGGTGGCTCGATCTCGGGATTTAAATTAATCACATATATTGGGGTCTCTTTGTCCCGGGATAATTAGCCCATTAAGTATATTAGGATCTCCTGGTGGGAGAAATAAAATTAGGGGAACAAAATTGTAAAATTCCCTTAAAATTAAAAGTGTCCCTGCAAATAAAAGTTGGTGAATCTTCACAGCCAGTAATTAGTTAATTAATTAATTAGAATTAGTTAGACTATAGTAATTAGAAGTTCTTTAGAGGTTAGAGATTTATCTTGTATATTATTATATTGTCTAAAAAGTATGGCGGAGCTGGCAAAATTCCGATCAGCTGCTGTGCTGTCGGCAAAGGAGATGGGAATGGAGGGTCAGATTTTAATTCAACATGTAACGGCTGAATGTGATAAATATATTGAACGGGAAGAAAGGAGATTAGAAAAAGAGGCTGAAAGAAAATTAGAGTCTGAACGGTTGGCTGAAGAGAAGAGGTTACAAATTGAGGCTGAGACTAAGAGGTTGCAGATTGAGGCTGACAAAGAGGCAAAGGCATTGGAGGCAGAAGATAGAAGGTTGCAAAGGGAGGCAGAAGAAAAAAAAGGCCGAAAGGGAGGCAGAAGATAGAAGGTTGCAAAGGGAGCACGAATTACGACTAAGGGAGCTGGAGCTACAAGGCCCGGCCCCTGAAAATGGTGCCAGCCCTTTTGCCTCAGATGCTACGCCCAGTCTGGGAGCCTCAAACTCAGCTATGGGGTTTCATTTAGACCATTTTGTTGAAAAAGACGATGACATAGAGGGGTACCTAGGACGTTTTGAGTTATTAGCTACTACATATGGGTTAGAGAGAGAGAGGTGGAGTTTAAAGCTATCACAGGGACTGAGAGGTACTTCTTACGAAGTCTTTGCAAAAATGCACAGAGAAGACCAGGAGAATTATGACATGTTAAAGCAGGCTTTGTTATTGAGGTACGAAAAAAATGGGGAATTTTATCGTAAGAAATTTAGAAATGCCAAATTGTTGTCTGGGGAGACATACCACCAATTCTCTGCCAGACTAGAAACCTATTTGGAGAAATGGACTGCTCTGGGGAAGACCCAAGATCTTAAAGAAATGATCATGATTGAGCAATTGAGAGAGTCCATGGCTCCAGACATGAGAAAATTTCTCATGGAACAAGGTGCAGAGAAGTTGGGGGAGGTTTTAAATGTCGCTGAGAGGTATCAGGCAGCCCAGGCAGAGGTAAGTGGTGCTAAAAAGAAGCACATAGATAATTTTAAAGCTCCACAGCAATTTAATAAATTTGATAATAGGGAGCAGGGAAATAAAGGTAGGACAAACTTTGAACGGCCAAGAAATGACTACAGAGACAGAAACTCACAGTTCAATGACCAAAAATTCAATGAAAGAAAACCGTTGAACCAAGGAAAAAGATGGTGTAAATGGTGCAAGAAGGATAACCATAACACCGAATTTTGTAGAAGGAAACCTTCAAACATTGCTGCAATGAAGTCGGGGACGCAAAGATTAAAGGTTAATCCTAATGGACAACAGGAACCTTATCACCCCCCAGTTTGTGAGGATGTTATTTGTAATGGGGTCACCATAAGGTGCCTTTATGATACAGGTTTGGATTATGATTCAGTTGTGAAGTCTAGCCTAGTGGACCCAAGTCAGTATACCACAGAAACAGTGGAAATACAAGGGGCAACTAAGGACATACCACTCATGACACTTCCCATCGCAAGGATAACGGTGAAAACTCGCTATGTGGAAGGAGAAATCAGAGCAGCAGTGATAGATGAACCAATCTACCCTCTGATATTGGGGTGTAGATACGTCTTCTTGGGGAATCCCGAGAGACCTGTGATCATGGCGACAGTGCAGACCAGGTCACAGAAGAAGGAGGAAGAAGGTGAACCTATAAATGCTCATCCAGAGGAGATGAGGAAGGCGCAGGCTGAGGATAGGACACTCAAGCCATGTTTTAAAAAACTGCCCAAATGCCACACACCTCCGAGCAAGGGGGAATATTTCATGAAGCACAAACTCTTATACAGGAAGGCCGGAACTGGAACAAATGGTCACAACCAGCTGGTTCTTCCCACTTCATATAGAGATAAAGTGATGGAACTCGGGCATGCGATTCCCTTCAGTGGTCACATGGGGATCAGCGCCACAGGACAGCGTATAGCTTGTCATTACTTCTGGCCAGGGATAACGGAGGATATAAAAAGATATGTCAAATCCTGCCCAGAATGTCAAAGGGTAGCTCCAAAGCACTGGACTGCTCCTGCAACTCTAGGGGAAATGCCCATAGTGGGAACACCTTTTGAGAGGGTTGCAGTGGATATTGTAGGACCTCTCACTCGGACCAAGAGGAGGAACAGTTACATCCTTACTCTGGTGGACACTTGTTCTATGTGGGGAGAGGCGGTAGCCCTGCCGTCAATTGATTCAAAACATGTAGCAGAGGCACTACTTACAATATTTACCCGATTAGGATTCCCGCATCAAATCTTGACGGATAATGGTTCTCAGTTCAAGGGGAAACTAACAGAAGAAGTTTTTAAGCTATTTCAAGCCAGACACTTTCATTGTAGTCCGTACCATCCGCAAGGGAACGGCCAGGTAGAGAGGTTCAACGGGACTCTCATTTCTATCCTGAGAAAGCTGGCACACGAAAAACCGGATCTGTGGGATCAATTCCTGCCCGCCGCATTGTTTGCGTACCGGGAGGTACCACATAGTTCAACCGGGATGGCTCCCGCAACTCTGCTATTTGGGAGGCCAATAAAAGGTCCATTAGAAGCTCTATTAAGGACCTGGACAGATGAGAAGGTGGAAGAGACTGTTACCTCATCGTATCAATACGTGAACGAACTGACCACTCGTCTGAAAGCTGGATGGAAACTGGCAAATGATAATTTGAAACATGCCAGGAAGAAACATGCAGCATATTTTAATAGGAAGGCAAAGGACAGAGAACTGGCAGTCGGAGAGAAGGTGCTGCTTCTACTACCCGGTAGCCAGAATAAATTACAAATTGGATGGCAAGGTCCATATACGGTTCTAGAGAAGGTGTCTAGAACAAACTATAAAATTGACAAAAAGGGGAAGGAGAAAGTTTATCATGTAAACCTGTTAAAGAAGTATCTGGACAGACCACTCCAGGAAAGCACCCCCTTACTGACCTTAGCTATCGCAACTCAAATGCAAAAGGAACCACTCACCTCACATGAATACCCATTACATCCTTGTGAAACAGCAGCACAGGTAAAAGTCAGTAAGCACCTGACTAAAAACCAGAGGGAGAGAGTTCAACAGGTTCTGGAGGAACATACAGATGTATTAACAGATAAACCAGGACATACAAATTTGCTACAGTATGACATGAAACTGGTAGACTCAAACCCAATCTGTATGAGAGCCTATTCTATTCCGTTCGCGAAGGAGAAGGCATTGAAGGAAGAAATAGATTATTTGTTGAAGGAAGGGATCATTTCACACAGTGAATCATCTTTTAGTTCTAGTGTCGTATTGCTGAGAAAACCGTCTGGGGAACACAGACTGTGCATAGATTACAGGAAACTGAATGCTGTCACAGAAGGGCAAGTGGATCCATTACCAGACACAAAACAGTTATTTGCCAGACTGAACAAGGCAAAATACTTTTCAAAGGTGGATCTTAGTAAAGGCTATTACCAGATCCCGGTGAAGCCTGAAGTGAGACCTTATTTGGCTTTTTGCACTTCAGATGGACATTATGAATTCAACATGCTACCATTCGGACTGAAAAATGCTCCGAGTGTATTTTCAAGGATGATGCGCAAATTGTTGGATCCCCTGAATAACCCATGTATCACGAATTTCATGGATGATATTCTCGTCGCCACAGAGACATTTGAAGAACACATTGAAGCTCTAGAAATGTTATTTAATAGGCTTAGGGAGGCGAACTTAACTGCTAGGCCAACAAAATGTTGCATTGGATGCAAAGAGTTGGATTTCTTGGGACACACGGTATATCAGGGTAGCATGACCCCTGATCCTAAGAACTTGGAAAAACTGCAGAGAGCACCTAGACCACAAACAAAAAAGGACGTGCGATCATTTGTGTCGTTATGCGGATTTTATCAAAAATATATCAAAGATTTTAACTCTATTTGTGCTCCTCTGACTGATCTGACTCGCAAGGGATTTCCAGATAAAATTAATTGGACTGCGCAAAGTGAATTAGCGTTCCAGGATTTAAAGGAAAAACTCACTAGCAAGCCTATTCTCAAACTACCTGATTTGACACAGGACTTTGTCTTGAGAACCGATGCCAGTAATGTAGGACTCGGGGCGGCTTTGTTGCAAAGATCATCTTCACCTGATGGGGAACTGAAACCAGTCGCTTATGCAAGCCGCAAATTGAATAAGGCGGAACAAGGATACTCCACAAGCGAAAAAGAATGTTTAGCGTTAGTCTGGGCAATAAAGAAGTTTCAAATCTATCTGTATGGTAGGACTTTTGTGGTCGAGACGGATCATCAGCCTCTCGTATTCTTATCTCAGGCTAAGCATGAAAACGCAAGATTGCTGAGGTGGTCTTTATTGCTTCAACCTTATCAGTTTAGTATCCAATATATCCCAGGTAAATTGAATGTCGGTGCAGATTTCCTCAGTCGGCACCCCTGTGATCAAAATTAGAGTAATGGCAGGCGTAAGGAGAGATTTTGTCTATGTGTATCACTGGTTTTAGAACTTGCCGTAGGCATGTTTTCAGGTGGGGAGATGTGTCGTAAAAATTAACAGTGATACAACGTCAAAATATCTCCAATGATACAACGTAGGGATAAAAACCAATGCGTAAGTTGCTGGAATACATGATCGCCCGCGCCGCGGGTCATCAGGTGTTAGACTTGAAGGCAAAACGGAACGAGGATCAAAAGACAAAAATCTGACTGAACGCGTACTTGAACTAGCGAGGTTAATGGACGCAAATTGGTGGGGCAAGGAGGAAAAGTCACGTTCCCCCCCCCCCAAGTTGACATAAAGTAAGGAATTCGACAGAAGGGACCTTGGATATGATACGCCACAGTCATTTATTGGACGCTTTTGCGATACCAAGCCTTTTATTTGAATTCAGCGGCAAACGCAGATGCGTGAAATATTACAAAATTCAAAAAGTAACTTTTTCTTAATATTAATGTTAGGAATATAAAAATTAGCTGGCCGGATGGCCCATTCTGAGCAGTGAAATAATATACTTTCATTTATACAGACGGACAGATAATAAGAAAGATAATGACAAAAGACGGGGTTGTTCACATCAGCGAAAGACTGCATTGAATCAAACATGCCACTATTTGCACAAAAAATCGTAACCTTGAGACTCAAGTGTTCAAATTTAGTTAGAATGCAAGAGAGGGGGGAGTAGCGGACAGTAGTGGCTAAAAATAACTTAGGAGGCAGGTTCGTGCAGTTTTACATGTGTTAGTCCAAAAAAAACAAGTGAAATTGTGGGAAAAAGATAAATTGTGACCGACGTACATTTTAAAAATTGAGATGTACTTTTGACTTTTTTGGGAAAAGATAAAATGTGACGGACGTACATTTGAGAAAATAAGATGTAATTTTGACTTTATTTTCAAATTTTGAATTGAAAAGCTTGGTCTTCTGATCTGATTGGCCAACGCATTTTACATTAGCGGGATAGAGACGCACAATTTTGCCATTCGACATAAGTCTGTCCAGTAACACAGTCATTAATTGTAGTGGTGATTTCCCAGAAATAATACATAATATTCAGTGGGACACCATACTATAGCCAGCAGCTCAGCAGAGTTTTGCTAGCACTTATTTACTGTGTACTATATTCATATTTCTGGTAAGACTAAACTTATTTCTTTATACATTGTAATATTTGTTTAAGGTTCGAGTGATTTGATACTGCAATAGCATAATCTGTTCCTTACAACAAGTAAGGGTTCGCTCTGGACCCCCCGCCCCAGTTCAGGGTCTAGAGACAAATAAAATACATAAACTCCAGCAAGGATTAGGAAGGACAGATCAAGTGTTGAGATCAATGAAACATATTACCTATCCTATTTTAGGGGAGGAAACTAATAAACATATTTCAGAATCTGTAGTCTGGGAGGACCTATCCGATGTGAAACCACCATGGTAAAATGTGCTGTATGGTCAGAGAGATCTGACCTGTCTATATGGTGTTGTTGTTGTGTGGTGTTGTGTCCAGACATGGTTAGAGAATGGAATTTTGACACATAACCAATACTTTGATTGCAGAGCTGTGAGTTTCAGTTGGCACCAAGGCGGTGTCAACTAAGTTG
This sequence comes from Oreohelix idahoensis, assembly GCA_024509875.1. Lineage (NCBI taxonomy): Eukaryota > Metazoa > Mollusca > Gastropoda > Stylommatophora > Oreohelicidae > Oreohelix > Oreohelix idahoensis. Next base: position 859,110 of record JAMPIV010000840.1, on the reverse strand, counting down.
GTGATTTTACCAGAGTGGATCCGTGCAGTAACGTTGTGTCAGAGCAGACTATTATTGCCCCCAAGCACGGAGAGGTGGGGCCACCATAATTCTCTTATTGCCCCCAAGCACGGAGAGGTGGGGCCACCAGACCACTATTATTGCCCCCAAGCACGGAGAGGTGGGGCCACCAGATCTCAGCACCAGAGCTACATCTTCAAAGTTGAGTGAGCCTCTGGTCTGCTGAGAATTCACCAACTCAATACAGTTACTAACAATCCCATAAAATTCCTGCAATTTACTGGACACTGTGTAGTCAATATAGACTGGAGTGATGAGGCCACGCCAACAGCACAACCATTAAACGGTCTCCCAAATTAGATGACTACTATAAACATTAATAAAACTAAATAGTCTAGTAACATACATATGTACACTCTTGCATTTATTATGTAATATTCCATGCATTTCTTTCATAATTTCTAAATCTTTTATAAGTTCTGGTCAAAATAAAACTTGATCCAGAACCAAATAAATGTAAGATAATTTATATCAAAAATTTTACACACTTGAGTTAGTTCAGTGTATTATAACATTTGTTAATATTATTAGACTTAGTAAATATCTGTGTGTGTGTCTATAAACTATCACATCACATTACATATCATTACCCTAGACATTTAACGTAGCCACATTCATTAGAACACAAAAAAAGATAAGTGTGAGGTCGTAGTGGTAGCGAGAAGGGCCTTCTGACAACTCTCAGTTACATTTTATCTCAGGAGCCTTCACAGCTGACCTCATGCATCACACGTAGTACTATCACCATCATACAATACCATCAAACCCACTACAGTCATGACAGGCAGTCGTTAACCACACAGGGCTGGCTGTACTATGGTGTATTCTCAGCATGTCATGAAAGGCAGTTGTTAACCACACAGGGCTGACTGTACTATGGCGTGTTCTCAACATGTCATGAAAGGCAGTCGTTAACCACACAGGGCTGACTGTACTGTGGTGTGTTCTCAACATGTCATGAAAGGCAGTCATTAATCACACAAAGGCTGACTGTACTGTGGTGTGTTCTCAACATGTCATGAAAGGCAGTCGTTAACCACACAAAGGCTGACTGTACTGTGGTGTGTTCTCAACATGTCATGAAAGGCAGTCGTTAACCACACAGAGCTGACTGTACTGTGGTGTGTTCTCAACATGTCATGAAAGGCAGTCGTTAACCACACAGGGCTGACTGTACTATGGTGCGTTCTCAACATGTCATGAAAGGCAGTCGTTAACCACACAGGGCTGACTGTACTGTGGTGTGTTCTCAACATGTCATGAAAGGCAGTCGTCATTAACCACACAAAGGCTGACTGTACTGTGGTGCATTCTCAACATGTCATGAAAGGCAGTCGTTAACCACACAAAGGCTGACTGTACTGTGGCGTGTTCTCAGCATGTCATGAAAGGCAGTTGTTAACCACACAGGGCTGGCTGTACTATGGTGTGTTCTCAGCATGTCATGAAAGGCAGCTAATATGAGGCTGTGCACTAGTCTGGCAACCTGTTTAGTTGCTATATAAACAAGCACTTCAAGAGCACATGAAGTGCTTTGGTACAGACTTCATGCAAGTAAAGGGCCACATTACTATAGTGACCTCATGTTTCATATGCAGCAACTAAAAGAAAAGAGAGAATCAAATCCTGTGCTGTTTAATATTTTTCATCTTAGTTTATGCATGCAGATAAGTTAAATCTTTCTTTGTATGTGTGTGCTGTGCCCATGCATCCTACCCCTGATGAAGGTCTTGTGTTTGTTAATTAGTCAGTGTTAATCTTGTGATGTAGTTCTTTCTGCAGTCTTTCTCCAGTTTTTATTATATGTAGTGGATTTGATGGTACTGTATGGTTGTGATATTACCTAGTGTGATGCATGAGGTCAGCTGTGAAGGCTCCTGAGATAAATGTAGCTGTGAATTTACAGAAGGCCCTTCTTGCTACCACTTACGACCTCACACATATCTTTTTTTTTACTAATGAATGTGGCTACGTTAACAGTCTAGGGTACTGAAATGTAAGGTGTTGTATTAGTATATACAAACACACACACAGATATTTAATAAGTCTAATAATATTAATAAACTTTATAACACACTGAACTAACTCAAGCTGGTTAAAATTTTGATATTAAATTTTCTTTAAGTTTATTTGTTCTGAACCAAGGTTTTATTTTGGTCAGAACATATGAAAGGTTTTGAAATTATGAATGAAATGCATGAATATATGGCATAATAAATGAAAGGTGTGTACATATGAATTTTACAAGACTAGTTAATATTACTACTGTTTATATTTGTAATTTATCTGGGAGAACGATTAATGGATGTGCTGTTGGGGTGGCTTCATCACTCCCAGTCTATGACTACCAAACATTGTCCATTTTCTGATGGGAGGAATACAAGTTTATTTCCCAACATGGTATGTTCTAGTTGATGGGAATATAGTTGGGTGTTAGTTATTAAATAAGTTGGTGAATGTCCAGCAGGCCAGACGCTCACGTATCTTTGACTGAGTAGTTCTGGTGCTGGAATCTGGTGACCCCACCTCTCCGTGCTTGGGGGCTATCTAAGGCTGCTCTGCCAAAATACTCGACTGCACAGGTCCACACTTGTATTTTACAACACAGCATTTGACACCACTTTGGTGCCAAATAAAAAACTCACAGTTCTGAAATAAAGTATTGGGTTATGTGTCAGAACTCTACCTCCTGAGCCACTTCTACACTCAACACTACACAACAACACCACATAGACGGGGTCAGATCTCTCTGACCAAACAGCACATCTTACCAAGTTGGTTTCACATAGTATAAGTTCCCCAAGACTACCTATTCTGAAATATGTTCATTAGCTTCCTGCCATTGAATAGGATAGGTGATATGTTCCACTGATCTCAACACTTGATCCGCCCTTCATAATTCTTGCTGGCGTTTATGTATTTTGTTTGTCTCTAGACCCTGAACTGGGGCTGGGGATCTAGAGCGAATCCTTACTTGTTGTAAGGGATAGATTATGATATGGCAGTATCAAATCACTCGAAACATTAAACAGTATTAAAATATACAAAGAAATACTTTCAGTCTTACCAGAATTATGAATAGAGAACACAGTTATATGCTAGCAAAACTCAGCTGAGCTGCTGGCTCTAGTATGGCGTCCCTCTAAATATTGCAATTAGCTTCTGGGAATCACACCACTGAAGAATTACTGTGTCTACTACTGGACAACTTATGATGAATGGCAAAGATGCGCGTCTGAGCGCCCATAATATGTTTATCTGTGGCCAATCACCGCCTTTTTTCCTATTCAAATTTCAAACCTCCTACCAAAAGTCAATTCAGTCATACCTCAGTCAAGTATGTATTATTGTCTGTTGGTCCGTCTGTCTCTACTTGCGTTTTTTACAAAAACACACTTGTTTATACATGCATTTCCTACACGAATCTGCCTCTAGAGTTATTTTTAGCCACAACTTTCCACTAATTCCCCCTCCCTTTCATTCATCTAGATTTTAGCACTTGAGTCTCAAGGCCGCAGTTTTTTGAAAATTAGTGACATGTTTTTGTTTCAATGCAGTCGCTCGCTGATATGAACAACACAGTATTTTGTCAATATCTTCATTATTATCTATCCGTCTGTATAAATGAAAGCATATTATTTCTCTGCTCAAGATGGGCCATCCGGCCAGCTCGGTTTTATATTCCTAACATTATTATTAAGAAAAAGTTACTTTTCAAGGTTAGTTGTTTTTTTGAAATATGTTCGAGCATCTTCTGTAATGCGTTTGCCGCTGAATTCAAATAAAAGGACTAAGTATCGTAAAAGCGTCCAAGAAATGACTGTTGCGTATAACAGCTAAGGTCCCTTTTGTCCATTTCTTTACCTCGTGTCAACTTGGGGACGTGAATTTTTTTCCTTTCCCCACCGATTGCGTCTTTTTAGCCTTGCTAGTTTCAAGCACGTGTTCAGTCATATTTTTCTTTTTGATCTCCGTTCTCATCCCGTCTACAAGGGTAAACGTTTTGCCTTCACGTCTAACAAGTTAATTTCCATGGCGGGTAGTGACCCGCGGCATGGGCGATCATGTCTTGTAGTAGCTTACGCATTATTTTTATCCCTACATTTTATCTTTGGAGATATTTTAACGTTGTATCACGGTTAATTTTATCACACTAACCTCTGAACTGCACCATTAAGATCCTGTTACTGCTGCTCATAAATGACTCAGTGTAATATTCCTCACACAGAGTTGAGTGCCCCAGCCCCAGCTACGTACCTGGCATAACAGCTTGTTCATGAGTTGTTTTTTTTAGTGAAGAAAGGAAGTTCAGATAATGAACATATCAAATAATTGATGCAGTAGTGTACTTCTCTTTCTGATTGGTGAACTGATTCTTTAAGCATTTTCAGTAAGGTACCGGGTTTCAAACACAGTGGCATCATGCTCCATCTGCCCAGCTGTAAATAGATACCTGACTTTGCTTTTGAGTTAGGGAAAGCAAAGGCAGCGAGGAAAAGCAACTGGTCACCCTACCTCTCAGGTTGGGACCTAGTAGAGTGAAGTCTCTAACACTTCACTCCGCTATGGCAGTATCAGCTTAGGGGACTACCTTTACGTACTTTTACAGTGGCCTTGTATCTGTTGATTACATTGTATCTGTTGATTACATTGTATCTGTTGATTACATTGTATCTGATGGCAACACTTCTCTCAATGAAAAACTGTTTGGAGATGTCAGGAACCTTGAGCTGACTACTTCCTTCATTAGACTCATTAATATAGAAGTCTGAGCGCGAAGAAGAAGAATTGTCTATTGATTACAGTAGATGTTTTTATCTTTTGTGTGTGTGTGTGCTGTTTTCAGTTAATTTGTACTGCATAAGTTTTGGATATATCTATCATTTGATGTTGCTCACCTTTCTGGTTGTTTTCTTTAGCTGGTCATGTTACTCCTGACAGTAATTCATTTCTAAATCTTGTAATGGTGAACATGTAGTCAATTAATTTCATGTTTTATTATCTGGGCTTCTTGATGTCATATTGTATGATGTTTTTTTTTTTTTTTTTTTGAGCCTGTTGCTTCCTGTGAAAGTATAATGAATTTTTGCTCTCTCAGTAAATTGCACTTCTCTTTTGTTTCCTTTTTCTGATCTGTAATTGTTGACATTATTTATTACTTGTTTCTGTCCTACTTTGGTAATTGGCAGTGTGTCCTTTCACAATTTACTGCCACAGCAAGGCGATGGCGCCGTTTGAATGGACCTTGGTTCAATTCCCGGTAAGTCTATCACTTAAATTTTGTCTCTGTTATCTAGTATCCTCCTTTGTCTAAAGAAAGCCTGTTAATTACCTATATTTCTTTATTAAAGTCTCCAAAGACAGAAGTAACTTGAACATGTATTTTGGTGTAGTCAGCAGCATCGTCATATTATTATAAAATGTTTGTATGCACTTTTAGGTGTTAGAGGATACACTGGTACACTATTTACATCATTTGTACAAATATAAGTGGATGAAAATATATCATGAATGAATGACTAATGATTGTCAGTAAGATTTAATGATTGAATGTTGGATTCACTGAAATAATTACTGAGTGAGTGAAGGGTTATTGATGGATGCATGAATATATGTTTAAGGAATGAGTAGGTTTGTTATTGAGGAAGAATAAACAAGTAAATGAATGAAAGTGATTTTTTTTCTTTTCACTTCCTCCAGAAACACAGCTGGAGATATTTTTGGGAAAATTGAATTTCCTTAATTTTATTCAAAGCTGATGTCTGAGATGTGTACTTTGAAGATGAAGTATCCTATTCATTGAACAAGAAGTGGGGGGACAAAAACAAATAGATGAGATGAAAACCAATACAGATCAGTGGTGCCATGATATCCGGTCAATATTCTTGGCAAACATTGATGACACATGAATCCTCAGCCCTTTTGCCACTTATAATTCTTGTGTACATATAATTCAATTTCCTCATTTTGTAGAGAGGACCGAAATAGCAGAGGAGGCTTCAGAGGCTTGTCGTTATGCTGCATATAAATATTTTTATATTATCTTACAAGCCGGCTGCATTTCTTGACTCATTCTGCCTCAGTTTAATTGGAAATGTAAAGGTTGAAATTTTGTTGTCTCTGTTGTTGTTTTCACAAAAGTCTGGTTTAAAACATGAAATTATTCTTTAGCCAGAGAAGTCAGTTATTAGTTAACTGTTATGTTAACTGTTGTATCATGAGTTAGAGCATCCGATGTCAAAATCTGGTAGTATCTTGCTGCAGGTATACCCAATTGTAAATGGGTATCTGACATACCCAATTGTAAATGGGTATCTGACTTTCCTCTTGGGTTAAGGAAGGCAAAATGCAGCAAGGGAAGAAACTGGTGACTCCACCTGATAAAGCTGGACCTAGTTTGATGATGTCTCTAACACGTCACCCCCGGCAACCAGTATCTGCTATTGGACAACCGTTATCACGTGTGAGCCACAGTTTGGAATATTACATATGTGGGTTAGCTCCACATTTAGGCATTGTTTCATAAGTGAGCCAGAGTGTAGAACATGATGTTTGTGGGTTAACTGCACTGTGAAGTATTGTTATTGTTCATAAGTGAGCCAGAGTGTAGAACATGATGTTTGTGGGTTAACTGCACTGTTAAGTATTGTTATTGTTTCATAAGTGAGCCAGAGTGTAGAACATGATGTTTGTGGGTTAACTGCACTGTTAAGTAATGTTATTGTTCATCAAAATCAACATCACTGCTCTCTGAGCAACCCCATAGGGACTCAGTCTCCCTCAGCAAAAGCTCAAAGGTATAAATGCTAATTTTTCTTGTAGCGCGCTGGCTGTTTACACGCTGGGTGCATCCTCTCATATGTCCATTCCTGCTAGTTCTACGTTTGATGTAAAATCATTGCAGTGTCGTTCTCCAATAGCCGATCATTTAATTGTCCTTATTATCTCTCCCATATCCATATCCAGTGTCTCAACTAAGCACCGGTGCTGAATTGGTTGTAAGTCCTTTCACGATTTTTTTTTTCACAGCAAGGCGATGGCGCCATTTGGATAGTCCTTGGTTCGATAAGCTATCACTTATATTTCTTTTCTGTTGTCCGGTGTCCTTCTTTCTGTCTAGCGAGTGCCTGTTAATTACCTTTATTTATTACTCACATGGCTTAGGTTTTCTTCATTATCCATTCAGTATTACCATTTGACCTCCTTTTCTTCCTTCAGTTCTCCAGATGAGATCCAAGTGCTAGAGCCACCTGAAGCACTGAATATAGCCAGTAACAAATCCCTGACGACACAGACCACTGGTAAGAATCAACAGAAGGCTGCCAAGCAACGAGTAAAGAAATTAGAGGTTGGCACTGAAGAGACACTTCAAGAAAATGCCACTGAACAAGCCAAGAAGAAAGATTCTGAAGACAGGTAATTTGCTGAGGTTTTACTACAGAGAATGTCATCATTGTTTTACCTTTGCGTACTTTATGGAGCTGCAACTGCAGCAGGTCCCCTTGCAGGTAGCCTGTACCAAGCAGTCACATGATCCTGCAGCAGTGGTTTCTGTGGTGATTTGTTGTGCATGAAGTTATCAGCCCCATGCATAATCTCATATTAGTTGCTTTGTATGGCATGCCTGGGGGGTGCAAAGGTACTAGTCTTTCCGTGTTTCTTTAGAGATTCCCTGGAACTACACAGAGCGTGTTAATCATTTTAGAACAGCATATTAACTAGTGTATGATCTGTCATGAGAACATGATGGATGAGCACATGAGTGTGAAAACTGTGCGACATACATTTAGTGTTACCTAGAGACTTTATTATTGTCTGAGTTATCTTAAGATGAGGATGAGAAGTATGTGCGGCAGACATTTATTGTTACCTAGCGACTTAACCCTTTATCCCCTTTATCCGAACCCTGTGCGGCCAGATGTGTTTGGGAATTCAAAATATTAAATAAAATGTTTCAAGGCAGGCCGGCTCCAAACAGAGAGACAAGGAAAGTGATGATCTTCTTCTTACCATGCCTGGTTGCGTGGGCGATAATGTCTCTCCACAACTACGTATGTCCAGTACAGATTATCAGTTCCGTTGTTGACTTCTGTCCATGAATAATATCAAACTGTCCAGTATCTTGTCTATCTCTTGATAGTGACCAGGAAAAATACTGTCCACTTTACAAACAAGTTCTTTGTCCGCCAGAAGGATTAGTTTAAAACAAAAGATGACAGCGCACGACAAACATTAAATCCGAAACGAATAATGACGTCATGTGATGCTTCACGGCATAAGGCAGTAGATGATTTGGTTTGGTTTTGTGGTTTTATGGATCACCTTAGATCACACACGGACAACACCATCAGTGCTCTTATCTCCTCCCTTAGATCATACAAGGAGAATCTCAGCACAGTGCACTAATTCCGTAGCACCAGCGAGGATCCCAATGTGTGTATACAGGAAGTACACATTATATAAATATTATTGTGGTGAGTTTTCTAATTTTTATATTTTTCTAGTGCAGCGGCCGTATTACCTACTCTTTATGATTTCCAACTGCGAGGGATTTTTAACGTGCACCGCTTGTACACTGGACATCAAAATTTTTCGCCCTGATCCAGGAAGGCTAGGCGTCTGATCTCACTACCCAGGAGATCTCACTACCCAGGAGATCTCACTACCCAGGAGATCTCACTACCCAGGAGATCAGGGGGGAGTATGACATAATTAGGAACCAGTGGTTCTGAAAGAAATTCCATTAATTACATTCCTTGTACTGGGAAGCGAACCCGGTACCTTTAGAATTCAAGGCGAACGTCATACCTATTAGCCACTCTGACCCCATAGGCAGTAGATGAAAGAAGATGGACATGGCAGTTATCTTCGTCCTTATCGTTATCATTATGAACGCTAGAACATGTTCTCCAAGACTGTGGCTTCACCAGAGAGGCAGTGGGACCGTCTCCAAGCCAGTTGATGGACTAAACTTGATATGTTGACGAGAGAATCCTGAGACGGACTTTCAACTTTATGAGATAGATGAGAGCGAACAAAGAAGAAGCGTGCTGTCATTATAGAAATAATTTTCCTTTAAAATCCTTACGGAGCATGGAGCCACCACTGCCGCTGGTCCTGCAGGAAGCCTACACAGAGCAGTGCCTACACAGAGCAGTGCCTACACAGAGCAGTTACACGTTCTTGCAGCAGTGGTTTCTCTAGCAAGTAAATTTACACGATGAATTTGCCAGTCCCATGCAAAAAACACATCGTATTAGTCGCCTTGTGCAACATGTCTTACGGCGCATTGGCCCTTTTCTTTTTTGATCTCTTAACTCTTTGACTCCAGAACAACGCTCAGAGCGAGAGTTGGTCAGATTTGACAGCTGTGCCAAAACAACTCTTTGAACGTTGTTTTTAGTCTATTATGAATTAAAACTACGGCACAGGGTGGAAAATAATTGCGGAGTCAAAGAGTTAAGAGGCCCGAGGGAACTACACAGGACCATTATAGAAATACCCCTTTAAAATAATCTGTACACTTCGTGTTACGTGAAGTCCGAGGTTATATCACTTGACCCCAGTTTTTCTCGAACTCTCCAGTGCTGTCCTCCACTCAGCCCCCCACAAACCAATCTGAGCACATCTTCAAATCCAATCGATCTCCTTTATCATGTCCGTATTGTCGGCAACACGGTAGTGAAGCAGGTGTGTCAATAAAAACCGCTTTAACAGTTTCCTGTCTCTAACTAGGTCCTTACTGGATCCCATCATATCTTTCACGATCTCTCTTCACCTATCTCTTTCATTCTGTCTGTGTTTTATCCCGTCTTTATTCGCCCAATCATTCGCTTGCGTTGAAAAACACGTACCCACCCGTTGTCACATACTCTTTCATAATACCTCTTTCACGAACTTTTCACGTAAAAACACACAATTACTCACTCGTCGCTCCGTAGTAGCTCTAACGCGCAAATATTCACGAAACACGGCTACCTTGTTTAATTAGACCCCACAGGAAAAGATCTTTCCCTCAATTGCCTTTTGTTCTAAGGACTCGGTACATATGCCGCGTCCTTTGTGTCATGTCCGTACCTGTATTTTACACATCCTGTCGTTACCTTGGGGTAGTTTTTGTTTTATTTTGTTTAGTCCCCGTGTTATTTTGCCACTGTAAATTTTGTCACCTTGTTTACTTTGTCCCAAGTAAACATTGCTCGGTTGTTTACTCTTGCGTTTGATACATTGTTCGTGAAAGCGCCGGCCATGTTCGAATGTACGTGTGTCCTTTGAGCCTCATCGTAAATAGTTCAAGAAAAAACGGCTTGTTTATGTGTGTGCGTGGGTTGATCCATGTTTTATATTGCTCTGGGAAATTTGTTGGACTGTTGTACAAGCTGTCACAATAAATCTTCGGTATTGACAGATTGGTTATTACCAGCGTGCTGAAGAAATGACCATCAGATATATATATTTATATATATATATATATATATATATATATATATATATATATATATATATATATATATATATATATATATATATATATATATATATATATATATATATATATATAAATAAACAACCACATATACCACTGCAGCAATCACAAACATGTAAAACATACACATATTGTCATACGTGCATGTGCAGTGTAAAGGTAGTCTAAGAGTAGATGGCGTCCGAATGGTTAGATCGCTAGATTCTCAAGGCGCAGGGACTGAATTCGAAGCCAGATTGCGTCAGGTTCTAATCTACTCAGCTGTTAAAAAAAAAAAAAAAAAAAGCGGGTGGAAATAACAAAACCAATCTGCATTCTCCGTGTTTTTCCCCCGGTGGTCTTTGGACGTTGGTGGAAATAACACATAGCACCATCAACATATTTCGTGTTTTTCACTTGGGTCTCATGAGGCCTAGAATCACTGCTGTTTCTTGCATGTCCTAAAAGATATTATTACCAATTAGCGTATGGCGCTGTCACCATGAATACAGATTGCTACAAAAACCATCACTGCTAGTGCTCATGAAACGATTTTGCGCAGGCTACCTGCAAGAAGGCTACTGTAACAGGAAGTTATTATGAGCTCATACTCCTTATGATGAGCAAATGAGAAGTACAAAAACAAACAAACAAACAAGCAAATATGTAATTAGTACGGCAACAAAATACATTCTTTAATAAAGATAAAGATCAAACTTGCGTGTTTATGACTGGTACAGATGCTCAAAACAAATTAATGACGTTTCGGACAAGCGTTCTTCAGCTTAGAAGAGGTCAGCACCTTGCTCGTCTGTAATCGTTATTGTCTGTTTGTTTAATCATTTAAGTTGGTGTCTCCACCTATAAAGCCACTGGTTGGAGACCCCTGCCGTAGAGGAAGATGGATACTTGGTGTTAAATAAGTCTTCTCAGAAAAACGGTATGACTTGACTTGGGTAACATGTCTCACTCTCAAGAACGAAAACGGCTGCTCCCCACGACGTTTAGCGACACATGTCGACATACAAAGTAAAACTGAAGTTATTTAGAACATGGTGCTTATTTGCTGGAAAATAACACCCAAACAGCTACAGACTTTCATAAGTGGGTGCTGACTTAGAATAGAAGGAACGAAGTGGTATAACAAGATCACTAATGTTGAACTAATGACAAAAACTAGACAAGCGCTAGTGGAACAAGAAATAAGAAGAAGAAGAGTGGAGATGGATAGGACACACAGTTGGAAAATCGTTTGATAGCATTACCGGACAATCCTTGTTCTAGAATCCCTGGGTAACAGAGGTAGAGGACGACCAAAGAACACAGAGAACTGAAGACAGACATGAGGGGAATGAAGAAGACATGGAAAGAACGAGCCGATGACACGGGACATTGTTACGGCATTTGCCTCCCATTTGCTCTGCAGTAGTGGTCCACCAGTGGCCAAAACTCAAGAGTATCTAAAAATTGGTCTTCAAAGGTGTCTACTTTCGCACAAGATTACTCTTGGCAGAGTTGTAGATAGATGCTTCTATCTCAAGGGTGTGTTCACAAGATAATTCAGAAGTCAATAACAATGCTGCACAGAGCAAAGCACTATTAACTGATTTCTGATCCGGCACTTTTTGTGAAGTTTTAAGCAATGGTGTGGCTTGTTCGAACGCCAGCTGGTTTAACACAGCGAAATTCATGCTATACATATTTTTGGCTGTAAATATAGGTATATGTATTAACGATTTTAGATCATACATGTGCTCTCTTATATATAAGAACTGAATCAACTATGAATTTGCAAAATAACATATAACAAATTTAATAATCAATTAGTCTTTAACAAATTTAAATAAATATGGATGAAAGTGACTTTAGAGGTATTTTATAAAATGTCTTCACTGAGACTTAATCGGGGGCTGATGATTATTGTCCGTTGCTTGTGCCTGTTACAAAAAAAACTTAGCTGGCTGAGTACTGCAATGGGTCATTGTCAGATCTTTTGTGATGTGGACTCTTCTCTAGAGGCGTCTAGATGAACTTCACTCCTAATATCAAGGTGGGTGTCTTCACAACGTGTCCACTGTAGGTAGTTGATGTTGAATCCAGCTTTTGAATCACAAGATAGTGGCGAAGACTTTTACTTCAGACTGGTCTCTTGTAAGTGTAACTTCGTACCACGAACAGTAATGTAGTCTCGTACCACAAACCCCAAATGGGCTGTGCAATCTCCTGGCACAGTAGAATGGACACAGCAACGTTGATTTGATGCTTCAAACACTCGGTCTGGGGTAGTTTCAGAATCCTCTTGTGACTTGTGCTTTCTGATTCCTTAAGTTTCCAGTCTTTGTATTTAAAATTGCGGGTTCTCTTTTAAATTATAAAGACGCCCAAATACTTTGATCTGTCACTTTTAATTTTCTTATTCTTTGCCCGATCCTTCTCTCTGGCTACTGGGAGTTGTTACTTGACGTTTGAAAATGCAGTCTGCTTTGTGTCTCCGAATTTGCTAGGTTATATTCTCATTTTCCTTCAAGCTTCCACATTGGTATTTCCGACCAGCTTTCCAATGAGAGCTAAAGTTTTTATTTCAGGCTCTCGATTTAGACCAATCCTGTCTGTTTTGAACTATGTGGTTCGGGGTGTTAAATCATTACTATTCACCGCATGTTTTAAAATATTAATTTTAAAATTTAAACTCGTGACCTCTTTCAAATATAGCAGTAATACTTCCGATTGCATTTGTGCAAACCTATGAACACATCTGTGAACTCATTTCCTGACTAATACCTTCCGCCCATCATAATATCCCCAGACGGGTTATCTGTATTATTGATACAGAGATGGTCCTTCGGAAGTATTACCTCATTATCACCTGTGTTTTCGTACACCTCCCAGACGGTTTTCTTAGACAGACAATCTGGCTTTCTTTCCGTCGACACCACCTTTTGCCAACAATGACCGTCTCTATCAGAGGCAGCTAGACGACTTAAGTGATAAAAGTATTAACCACTGACCTGTCTAATTGCCTTGTAATACTACGATTCACACAGTGAAACGTAAACAAGTCTGGGAGTGACTAGGCAAAAATGTAGGTGCATAAAATGTGCCAAATAATAGGATGATGAGTGAGGAAAGTGAAGTTGATAATGCAGGAGAGAACGAAAACGATGTAAAAGGATACAACTGATTTCGTCACAGACAGGAAGACTTGTCATACACTTGTTGAAGGCATGTGCTGCTTTGGGAGTTGAAAGGGAAAAGAAGAAGACTATTTGCTGGAGAGGGTCAAATGGCAGATGGGTTAAAGCTCTTGCATCTCGAAACAGTGTTACCGGGTTCAAAACTAAAATGTGATTGGTACCAAATAAAAGGTAGTGATGAACTGAGTAGAGGAAAGTGAAGATTGAACTAATGACTGTTTGCAGTTGTCAGCAGTTTTATAAACTCGAGAAACTTTAGAGACACTCTGTCATTTTGAAATATTCTAATCCACATATATAAATTATTAGGTAAATATGAAGCCTAACAAATAAAATTAATAAAGAAAAGAGCGAAAAAGAATGTACGATGTAAAAGGATACAACTGATTTCGTCACAGACAGGAAGTACTTAATGTAAATTATAACACTTGTTGAAGGCATCAGTGCTCGCTTCACAAATGGCCATCACGCGTGTAAGTCTACATGCAAAGACGGACAAAAAATACACTACCCTTTCCCAGAGTTAGGTTTATAAATCATAAAAAAACTCTTATTAGAAAAGATAACATTAGATGGGTTTACGGTTGAGAACATAACAGTACCCAGACAGCACATCTTCGAAACAGGAGGTAGAAGAAATTGCATATTTTGAATGCAGCCACGTAGCTCCTTTAAATTTGTATTTTTGGGTTCCTTAGGGCTTGCTGACAAATAATATGTAAAACGTTACGCAAATAGTCCAGGAATTAATAAATTATACCCAAAATAAAATATTGGGGGTGCCTGACAGCATAAAATCATTTCTGCTCATAAGATTTTTTTTTAACGTGTTTGAAAAAAATTTACGTTACAGAAATAGCCTACCATGTAAACTCCAAATTGATTGGAGCGCAACAAATGAAAGCCTAACCACGATTGGTCGGGCTATAAATACTATCTTGGTTGTTAGGGGAAACGGGGAAAGGTAACATTTTTTCAAACACTTGTTTAAAATAGCTTGATAAAGCATCAGTGCGTTGAAGCCAGCATATATTTGGCTAAATAAAAGCCTGGAAGATAAGCAGATGGGAATTTGTGCCAGTTTGTGCCAGAATTCATTGCTAATCAACGTATCTGTGTTTATTCGTATGAATTGTGGGACAGTGGTCTTGATGGTACTGAGCAGCACCTGGTCAGAGCTTTGCTGAATCCAGTGTCGGACAGCATACTCCTTGGTCCTTTTAGCTATCAGTGAGGTGTCTCCAGAGCCCAGAGGAGAATTCGAGCAGAGGAGTCCTTTCCTGCCGCCATCACCCCAGATAAGCTAACTTGGCCAGCTGAGCTCAACATTATGTCCCCTCATCTTGCAATGACTTTGTAAAATTAACATTAAGAGGGGAATTTACTTGTCTTAAAATCAGGAACTGTGAACATCTCCAATACTAGTCCCTAAAGACAAACTATTGAAGTCATGATGACAAATACCAACAGAGCTTGAACAAAACAAAACCAGTATTACCTCATTTTACTACTACACAACTGACACACATAGAACATTTGTAATAATATATGTCACTACAATATTCATATTAAATACATTCTGTACACAACTTGTAATTTAAATTGATTGTGATTCCTGGTTCCCTTGTAGTTGAATCAGGACACATATTCATTCATGCCAGTAATGAATACATATTGTTATTTGAAAGTTTATCAGTGACTCTTTTAAGATATCTTTGTAGAGTGTTATATGTATGTGAGTGTCACAGTGTTGTCAAGAGTAGTGGATTAAATTAAATTGTTTATCTGTCTGTTGTTGTGACTTACACTTCATACACATACCCTAGACACATAACGTAGTCATCACACTATTCCAGAATAATTCTGACTGAGATATATAGATATGTGGTAGCAAGTAAGGTTATCTATAATACACTACTCTTAATAGATATAGATACCTTCACAGCTGATCTCAGTCAGTACACTAAGTTCCCTATAAGTATTTATAACATCCCACTTCACCACACTCTCTGTTTTAAATATGTCCCGGCCAGGTCAGGGACTGAGAATCACATCTTAACGTGTGCTGTGTCTTATGATGGCCGGTTCATTGCCTTCTGTGATGACAGGAAAGTCTTGCACGTCTACAAGGTGGAGGATGGTCGCTGTCATCTGCAGTTTTCTCGGTGAGCAGTAAATGTTGTCGAAGTTGTTGCTGTCTTCATTGGTTGTTTTACTCAGTGTTCGTGCAGTTTTCGTTCTTTCGTTGTACCTTTTTTTTTTTTGGTAACTGGCTTTTAATAATTTCTTCATACCGTTTTATGTTATCACGCATCATTATTATTATCGTTATTCTTCTTAAGCTGTTGGTGGAGCAGAGGCCACAGTATGTGCACGCTAAGTCCTCCAGCCTAGTGTAGGCTGTTCAGAGATTCTTTCTCTTACTTCTGTATCCCTTTTATAACTGTTGTTTTTTGGGTTTTTTGTTTCTTTTATCTTCCAGAATCAAAACTGTCTTGCAGTGCTGTAGCTGGTTTCCTCAGCGTGTCCTCACCAACGCCAACGTCTTTTCCTTACCTCTTGTTCCACTAATGTTTGATTGGTTCTCTGCCTCAGTTCCACATTAGTGATTTGCCATACCTAGAGCAACGATTGGTTCTCGCCTCAGTTCCACATTAGTGATTTGCCATACCTAGAGCAACGATTGGTTCTCTGCCTCAGTTCCACATTAGTGATTTGTCATACCACGAGGAACGATTGGTTCTCTGCCTCAGTTCCACATTAGTGATTTGCCATACCTAGAGGAACGATTGGTTCTCTGCCTCAGTTCCACATTAGTGATTTGTCATACCACGAGGAACGATTGGTTCTCTGCGTCAGTTCCACATTAGTGATTTGCCATACCACGAGGAACGATTGGTTCTCTGCCTCAGTTCCACATTAGTGATTTGTCATACCACGAGGAACGAAAGATTACGTACTCTAAAATTACAGGCGGACCTTGTGTCTAGGTTGAACGGGACGAGCCTAGCCTTTTCTCGCCAAAAATTATATATATTTTTTTAATGCGCTGTAAAGTTTCTGATTGAGAAAGGTAGCCAACAATACAAGAAATGATAAAATTAGAATCGTCTGGGACCGAAGATGCAGCAAGAGAGATGAATGCAGTCAGCGACCCATAGCTTGACTGCTTGCGTCAGGGTCAGCGAACCAGAGCTGACCAAGACTCTACTCCACCTCCAAGTGGTGGTCCTGGAAACAGGCTGCATCACTGCAGCCTGGCTGAGAGAGTGGGGATCAAAGTGGGAAGGCAAGCCCGGTCCCAAAAAATGCCGTGCTGAAGTCGGATGTGTCGGCCGAAAGGCGCAGCTTCGCTGTAAACGGACACAACGCAACCAGCGTCCTTTTGAGGACGAACGAGGAAGAAGAAGAAGAAGAATCGTCTAAGAGCCATTTGGTGAAACCAGATCATGCTTTGATGTATAGCGCAACAACAAATGAAACGGTTTGGACATCTGGTCAGAATGATGTCTAGCCAACCGTCATCGCGCGCTCGGCGTGCGAGATCATTGGAAAGTAGAGTACGAGGGAGACCAAGAATAATATGGATCAAGAGGTGTAGTTGTAGTTGAAGCTTTCATGAGGAAGTGATACTGGATATTACGGTTTACATGGAAGAGACGATACTGATTATTACGTTTCACATGTACCGCCACAAACATACAAACAAACAAACAACTGGAACTCCCATGACACACAATTAATATGAAGAGTGTATTTGCTGAAGACAAAAACCTGCATCCTGTATGGTGGTAGTTGTAGCATCACTTGACCTTTCATTATTCCAGAATTTTTATTTGTGTAGGACTTAATTATGATACTTGTGATGACAAATGTTATGGCTGTTATTGTTTAATGTTTTGATAACGATAATGATGTATATGTATTTCCTTAGCCACGATATTCGTCGTCATCATCATCATATTTCTTTGCGCTCCTTATAGAGCATAGAATCACCACTGTAACTCGTCTCCTCTGCAGGAAATCTTTATCAAGCATTCACGTGCTCTTGCAATGATAGTTTCTATGGTAGTTTAAAAAAAAAAAAAACAGTGGTGTTCCAGCCTTACGCAAACCGCATATAAGTTGCCTTTTACGACATGCATGAGTGAGAAGTAGTACTATTGTCTCATCAGAGACCCCCGAGTACTACACCCCGAGTACTACACCCCGAGTACTACACCCCGAGTACTACACCCCGAGTACTACACCCCGAGTACTACACCCCGAGTACTACACCCCGAGTACTACACCCTGAGTACTACACCCCGAGTACTACACCCCGAGTACTACATCCCCGAGTACTACATCCCCGAGTACTACACCCCGAGTACTACACCCCGAGTACTACACGGGGGCAGACACAATATGACCATATTATAATTCTCTTTCTGTCTCACTTTTCTTGTTTTCTAAATATTTTGTGTGAAATATTATTTCAGTCTTGTTCCTAGGCTGTGTCTTTTAAGGGTGATGCTCTTTCTATTGTTTGACACGACATACATTCAGACAGATACACGTAATATTAAGTACACTATTGTATGTATTTTAGTGAAACAGTGTATCAAATGTATTTAGGGAAATGTCCGCGAATAAGTACATGAAATAGTTATTAAAACCAACAGTCTTCGGTGAAGATGAAGGGCGTTGCAACTTGTTGAGACTTGTCACTCAGAATAAGAACCATCCTTCGAGGAGATATCTTATAATTTGACACTTGAAAAGTAGACAGTGACTATCATTCCTGTCCAACCATGTTTCCTAGGTATGAGTTATCTGCGTGCCACCTTCTTTGTTTAATCAGGCATTCGTGAGAAATAAAGAAGTAGAAGACTATAGACCACAGAAAAACAACAGACGTGATAGGCTAGCCGGGAATCGAACAAAGGACCTTCCGAACGACACCACCGCCTAGCTACGGGAGCGAATCGTTACTATCCCATCTGCTAACTAGGCACCATATATATTAAAAATCCCACGGCAGTTGGAAATCGTAAAGAGTAGGCCATAAGGCCACTGCCAAAGCAAATATTTTAAAATTAGAAACCAACCCACCACAACAACATTTATAGAATGTGTGATTCCTATTCACACACACACTGGGACTCTCGCCGGTGCTACGGAATTCGTGCACTGTGCTGAGATCCTCCTTGTGTGATCTAAGGGAGGAGATTAGAGCACTGATGAAGTCGTCCGTGTGCAGGGAAGAGTCCTTAAAATCAAACCAAACCAAACCAATATTTATTTGTCACGAGTGCCTGAAACATACCTTTGTATATTCGTTATTTATTTACTGTTTACAGGCCTGGAGTTTGCCTTCTTTATTTGTTTAAATGTTTAAAACGACCACGTTTAGGTCCCTCTTCTTACGACATGAACGGTTTGTCTCATTGTTAGTACTCCATGCTCATCTTTTGGGCCCTGGTAGCACGGTGTTGGGCGGAAGGGGGGGGGGGGGGGGGCAGTTATTTTGTAGGACTCTGTAACACGGAGGCCAATAAAAATGATATAATAGGAGCTTGCGCGGAATAGCAGGGCTAAAATGGTTTGACCAGATCACAAACGTGGAACTGATTGAACGAGCCAACAACAAGGGCCTACTGCTGGTGTAACAAGGAAAAGGCGTTGGCTTTTGATAGGACACACACTGAGATAACCAGTTGATAGCATTACAAGGCGGTACTTGTTTACGGTTAAAGAATTAGATGTGAAGGTAGTACTACAGCAGATACTGCCGTAGAGTGTGGTGTTAGAGACTTCGATGTAGCAAGTCCAGCTTTATAAGCTGGGGCAACTAGTTCCCTTCCACTTTGCCTTCTCCAACTTCAAAGCAGACTCAGGTACCCATTTACACCTGGGTTGTCTGGAGCACGTTATTAGATTTTGAACTCATAATTTGTCCTTGTTATTGTTTTTTTCCACTTCAGTCCTTGTTTGACTGGTTAACAATCTGTTTTACAATCAGTGAACGGGTCATTATATCTAGAATGGTGGGTGGATAGACAAATTGATCGGTGGCTGGATAGATTGATTGATAGACAGACGAAAGACATAAAGACGGACTGACGAACGGAGGACAGACGGACAGGTAGATCGCGTTTTCGTGCCCGTGTTAAAATGAATGACTCAATAAATCATCGATTTTCAGTTTTAACATTCGCTCGCCTAGGATCGGCTTGTTTATCTTATTTATCAGCGTGTATAAAATACGGATTACGTGGTCCAGTACACGCGGACATCCGGCCGCAAATTTCCCGCACCGGATTGAAAGCCGTTTATCTTGTTTGTTTCTGCTTTGCGCTTTTGTTTCGTTTTCTGCGGTTTAACTGCTTGTACAGCGTTTGGTCATCTTGCTTTTGGATTCACCAAGACGTTTCTGTCCGTTAGTTTTTGGTTTCCGTTTTTGCGGTATTTCTGTTTGGTTTTAATAGGGTATCTGACAAGCACAAATCGGGTTTGAAAATACACAGGGAAAGACAAAGATTATGAGAATAGTTGCAGCAAACGATGAAAGGAGTGTCCTTGAAGAAACACCCTTACAAAACGTAGAACTATACATGTAACTTGGTAGCAATACTGGCAAAGGTGGACAGACAGGCAGTGATATTTCAACAAAAGCAAGAGGAGTGTTCATTGCATTGGGAAATACAAAGAAATAAACAGAAATCAAGCTTCATTAAAAAGTAAGAATCTTCAAGTCAAGTCAGTCTATTTTATGGCTGTGAAACATGGACAACAGCAAAAATGACAAGCAAGAAGTTAGACTTTCATAAATAGGTGCTTACATAGAATAGAAGTGTAGAAATGGTGAGACTAGGTCACCACTGTGGAATTGAAGACAAGAACCAGACTAGTGCCAGTGGAACAAGAGATGAGAAGAAGCCTATGGCGATAAATAGGACGCATTGAGGACACCTGTTGATAGCAATACCAGACATAACTTTTTCTGGATTCTTCAGGTTACGAGGGATAGACGTGGACTGAAAAACACTCGGAGAAGAGGAATGGTGGCAGAAATGAAAATGACGAAGAAAACATGAAAAGATCTTAAGCTGATGGCACGTGACGGGATAATTTGGCTTGAGTTTTTTTGACGGCGCTGAAGGGTCAAGAGAAGAAAGGAGAATCTGAACAGTCTGCACTTTTAGGTTCAACAGAAATTATGTATTTGCTCTTTTTTTCTTTTTCTTATTTAAACTTTTTTTTTCTTTCATCCATTATCCTTTAGTTCTGTGTGGAGCATAGGCCTTCGACACATTCATGCAGACCCTCTTTTACCGTGCCATCAGTTCGAGTTATTTCCATGTCTTTTCTATCCCTTTCATGTTCTCGTCTCCTGTTCTTTGTAGGTGTTTCTCTTATTCTTTTACCCTGGGAATTCGAGAGCAAGGACTGTCTTATATTACTATCAGTTCGTTTCCTCAATGTGTGTCTCATCCATGGCCAGCGCCTTATCCATGGCCAGCGTCATTTGTTCACATCTTGTCCCAATTGTAATTTGTCTCTCGTTATTTCCATTAGTTCCACATTTGAGATCTTGTCACACAATGTCAGTCCTTCCATTTATGAAAGCCTGTAAAAGTTTGAGTGTCCTATTTGCTGTTCTCCATGTTTGAAAGCCCTACAATAGTTTAAGAGTCATATTACTTGTATTTGTGTGTAGGATTTGATTTCTCCATAGGCCACGATCATGGCGCTGGTGGCAACAACCAGACATGTACAAGTGGAACACGAGATAAGTCACTGGCGACGGATTGGACACATTGATGAAACATGCTTATAGCATTATTATGCAGTCCTTGTTCTGGAATCCCTAGGCCAAGTAGAGGAAGATAGCAGAAAGTTATGAAGGAGAGAGCTAGAGGCTAGGATAAAACATGATGAGGAAGACATGGACAGACCTTGAAGATGATGGCACGTGACAGGAAGACTTAGCGTATGTTGTTTGAAGGCCTATGATCCTTGGGGAGCTGTATAGTCTTGATTGATTGATTGATATAGACTTTGCGTATTTCCTGTGCGTCGCTTCGAGCTGTCTGCACCTCTGGTTTAGCCAGGCTTCATTTGCTACCTTGCAGTTGTGTGCCATTTCTTTAGTTAAACTCTGATATCCTTCTTTGTCTTGATTCTTCTTTCTTCTTGTGACCACCAGTGATATCCTTCTTTGTCTTGATTCTTCTTTCTTCTTGTGACCACCAGTTTTAAAATATCATCTATCCTCGGCTTTTTTTTTTGCTGCTTTTTTTTTTTAAAGTACTGGCATCATTTCTTTTCATGTAGATGTATTAACCTCTTTATATTTCCCATTGTTCAACTGTAATCTTTATTTTCTCTGTGGCGTTTTCTAACAGTTTTGTAATGCTATGCGTTATACTCATTTCCTTATCTGATTTATGTATGGCTAAATCGAGCTTGATATTTTGTTGAAGATCTCTTTACTTTCTTCACGTTTATTCTCAAACATCGTTTTACAGATACCTTGTCGCTGTTGTAACCTGCTGCAGGTTTAGTGTTCACACGTGCATACCTACCTGGTGTCATTTTGATTACGAACATTGTTTCCTGGACTTTTCCACCTCTCCGATGCATCTAAGGATGTTATCTGAACTATGTGTGTCGTATAATCTTATCATGTTGTCCTGCCTATTCAGTTAGTTTGTCGCCTCTTTCATTTCTTTCTCCCAGGCCGTTACCACAATTGGCATCTACTTTTTCACTGCCAGCTGAAATGTCCAAGCTCCACCATTGTCTCTTGAGATTTCCACGAGATTTCGTAGTCATGCCAAGTTCACTGTAGAATGTGTCAATGTTTTCCCCCTGTATCCTGATCCTCCCCATCCTGTTGGCGGCTGTAGCCCTGTGTAGTTCCTATGATGTCTCTGATGAGAAGTTGCTGCTCTCTTGGGTATTCGTACAGGGCGATTAATATGAGGTTGTTGATGAGGCTGGCAACGTAATCATATAAAACATACCTACAGAAACCACCGCTGCATGAGCATGGGAATGTTTGGTGCAGGTTCTTGCAAGGAGGACCGGCTGCGCTGGTCGCCCAATGCTTCAGATGGAGCAAAAGTGAACATGATGATGATCCACTGTTGGTGCGTATGTGTGTGTGTGTACAGTTAAAGTGTATCGTCTGCCATTCAGTTTAACGAATTAGTTTCGATCTGATATCGCCCCAAATCCAGTTACCCATCTTGCTATCCCTGCATCAAAAATGTTGTAGACTCCTGTTCGGCAAAAATAGTTTATAGTTGTCAGAATGTATTTCGCTTGCTTGGATATATCATTAGTAACCTCCTTCAGTCGTAATTGACTATGGGAATGATGCGCCCCTTAACTGCTGT
Source organism: Oreohelix idahoensis (assembly GCA_024509875.1). Lineage (NCBI taxonomy): Eukaryota > Metazoa > Mollusca > Gastropoda > Stylommatophora > Oreohelicidae > Oreohelix > Oreohelix idahoensis. The sequence continues at coordinate 836,005 of JAMPIV010000840.1, read as the reverse complement.
TTGTGTCTGGTGTTCTTTCTGCGTGTTCTTTTCTCTTCTGTGTTGCTGTCATTTTTGACGGAGTCATCTGTCAAGTTATTTGCTTATGTTTTTATCATAAGAATAATTGTGTCTTTACCTGCGATGTCAGGTTGATTAGGGGTTGTCTTCCCTTGTTGATTCATTCATTGTGTTTGACCTTTAGGGTCAAAGGTAGACAGTTCGGGCGTAGGCCCATGGGCAGGTTTTTTTAAGCGGGAGTTGAGTTAGACTTCCGGCAAGCCGGGAAGTGTCCTGGTTTCTGAAGGGACGAGAGTCCATTGTGTTTTTCGGGAAGAATCTTCGAAGTGACTGCACTGGCAGTTTTCCCTAGTGAATCTCTGTGCGTTGGAATGACAGCAGAGTTCCTTGTTAAGTTCTGTGGACTCGGTTACAGGTAATACCGACTTTTTCCATTACTATGCTTTCGGTAGCAGAACATGTTAGAAGATTGCCTAGTCTGTGAACTGCAGCTCACCGGTCCTCCATTACAGAACATATATTTTGTGCTCAAGGTAGCCATCCAAGACTATTAGTCTTCATACCATCCAGAAATCCAGTGACGAAGATATATTGTGGGAGCCGCAGATTGGCGGCATGTTTATGTCTACAATAAGCATTACTGCAGGGTTGATGGTAACCTGCTTATCAGAAGTACACAGCCGACGTCAGAACGAGGCCTGTGTTTTCGGCTATTATACTACAGCCTGATAATGTGCAATTGGCGGGGAATGCCAAGTTGCACCTATGTGTCAAAGTGATTAAGGAATCTGACGCGTTTAGTCAGTAATCCCAGGGCGACGCCACGAACTGTCCTTATTGAAGAACATTGTATTGACCATGCACGAATATTCAAATGTTTACCAGCTTGCTGAATGCCTAATGTATACCTATCGATTTCCGGTCAGCATGACCTTGTTTACACTGACTGTTCCTGTTGATACCATGTGTGTTCTCGTCAATAAATGTTTTGAAACGTGCCTGCAGTGTCCAAGCATCCTTGACTACTGCATGTGAGTGTATGGGTTGCAGGGTCTACATACATACGAGCCTAAACACATTCGCGCCTTCATTCGCACCCACACTCAGTTCATCATACGCTCGCACTACACACCTAACAACATGTATACTGTCTTGGGCCAGTGATCACCTCAACAAGAGAAAAAGTACAGTTACAACTGTATTTTTCGTGTTTGTCTTTTTTGAATGTATTCTTTGATGTTATCTTCCCACTTATAGCGCTGTCTTCCCCTTGCACGTTTGCCTTTAACTCTCCCTTCTGTTATGGTCTTCTGAAAGGTGTTATGCCTTTTTATGTGGCCAAAGTATTTTAGCTGCTGAACTTTGACCTCCCTCATTAGTTCTCTTTTCATACCTAGATTTTCTAGGACCTCCTTATTTGTTTTCATCTCTTTCCATGAGATACGCCCCATTCTTCTATATATCCACATTTCAAGAGCCTCAATTCTTTCTTTATGAAATGCTTACTAAATACAATTGGCCTACGGCTTGGCCACTTGAACGTAAACCATCTTTTCGGTAAAATTCCAGAACTCACACAAATTCTTAACCAAAATTTCCAGGTTTTTGGTTTTTCCGAAAGTCGTCTGAATGAGAAAATAACCGACGATGACATTGCGCTCAGAGGTTTTAAAACTATTCGGCGAGATTCTAGTAGACAATTAGAGACGGGTCTAGCAGTTTATATTTCTTGACTTCTCTCAGTTATCGCCGCAGAAACGATCTTGAGACTATAGATATAGAATGCATATGGTTAGAGATAAAGCCCCAAAAGCAAAGATCTATTTTAATCGGATATCTTTATCGTAATCCCAGTGTAGGAACAACATGGTTTGAAGATTTTACCAACATGATGGATAAAGTTATTACTACAGTTAACGAAATTATTCTTCTTGGTGATTTTAATATCGACATGCACAAGCCAAACAATATATGGACCAACATCATAGCATCGTATAACATGAAACAAATAGTCAACAAACCTACCAGAGTAACAACAACGTCATCCACACTGATCGATCATATCTATGTAACCTGTCCAGAAAATATTATAGAATGCTCCATCCCTACTATTGCTATGAGTGACCATTATCCCATATGTTGCACTTGGGCAAAAAATGGGTACAAATCTCCAAAAAATAAACACATTAGTTTTCAATATAGAAGTCTTAAAAATTTCAACCGTGAATTATTTTTGAATGATTTGCGAACTGCGCCTCTCGCCAACGTTTTTCAAATTCCTGATCCTGATGACGCCATCGCATATTGGACAATGATATTTTATAGTATTTTTAATAAGCATGCGCCTACTAAAGAAATTCGCGTGAAAAGGCAAATTAAATCTCCATGGATCACACAAGAAGTTCTTGACGCTATGAGGCAAAGAGATAGAGCGCATAAAAATAAGGATATCACTACATATCGGACAATAAGAAATAAAGTACAATACTTAATTCGCAGAGAAAAGAAAAACTACTTTAGAAATTTAGTTCAGAGTAAAACAAACAGTAAAGAGATATGGAGGCAATCAACACTTTAGTGAACAAACGAAAATTTCCAGACCCACATACTCCCAATACGCCACTTACTTGTACTGACTTCAGCAATCATTTTCAGGCAGACATCAACAATATAAAATCCACCATTCCGTCTCCCCCTTGTGACTTAAGCAAATTATCAACGTTCTGCGAGAACAAATGTACTAACACAATTCCACCCGACATCCCTTTTATAACAGTTAACGAAGTTTACAACTATATTACTGGCCTTAAAGATAATAACTCATCGGGACTTGATGGAATCAGTAATCGAATACTGCGTTTTGCCGCACCTGCTATTAGTGATTCACTGACATACATATATAATCAATGTATCGCAAGGAGTTACTTTCCATCCGCTTTTAAAAGCGCTAAAGTATACCCACTTCTCAAACCAGGTTCATCTGATAGTAGTAATCTTAGTAACTATAGGCCCATTTCTCTTATATCGTCGCTGTCCAAACCACTGGAAAAACACACCCACAAAACAACACTACAACACCTAGTAGATAACGACCTGCTAATCGACAGTCAGTCGGGGTTTAGACCAAAGCATTCATGCCACACAGCCTTAACAAAGATGATAGACAATTGGCACCTAAACATCAATAACGATAATATATGTGGAGCAATATTTGTAGACTTCAAAAAAGCATTTGATATGATAGATCACTTTATTTTAATCAGAAAATTAGAAACAATGAAAGTAAATATTAAGCTGGTAAAGTTAATTAAATCGTTCCTGTCAGACAGACAACAAATAGTCTCTTACAATAATTCCTTGTCGAACCCAACCGTTGTCCATACAGGTGTTCCTCAGGGCTCTATTCTCGGCCCTCTTCTATTTACCGTATACATTAATGATCTTCCTCTATATTTCAAACACTCATCATGTGACCTTTTTGCCGATGACTGTACTGTCTATACTAGTGATAAATGTTGCACCACACTAGAACAATCTTTACAAAACGATACACATAATCTTATTACGTGGAGCAACGAGAATCGCATGCAAATAAATATTAGTAAAACAAAATGTATGTTAATATCAACCAGACAAAAACTACAAAACTTGCAGAAAACAACACTTCAGCTCTTCATTGGAACATCACTAATTGAAAACGTAAATGAACACAGAACTCTAGGTATCACTGTTGACCAACACCTAAGTTGGAACTCACATGTACATGCACTCACAAAACAAACAGCACAAAAAGTTTACCAATTAGCCAAAATTAAACATTTCCTGGATGAAGAGGCAAGGAAAATGTTCTACATATCTCATATACAAACGCATCTAGACTATTGTTCCACAATCTGGGATGGTTGTTCTGTCTCCAACACAAGAAGGCTCCACTCGCTTCAAAAACGCGCAATGCGCCTTGTTGCTGATAAACACCAATCACATTGTATAGATTTATATAATTATCTTCAAATATTACCCCTCAGGAAGCGCTTCCTCTTTAACAAAGGGAAATTTATTCACAAAATCCTGTCACAGAATGCTCCAAAGTATCTTTGGCCGCTTTTAAAATACAATGACAGACGTAGTCAGCGCTTAAATAAATTACAGGTACCCAAGCCCAGGCTTGACCTATTTAAAAACTAGTTTGGCTTACTCAGCTGCTCATCTTTGGAACAATCTTCCCAATGACCTGAAAAACACGCACAGTCCTTACTCATACAATCGTATACTATTCAAATACTTTATGAGTGCTGATTATATGCCACCCTAACTGATTGTGTTGTACTTTTATCTAATATACTGTATGGAGGCTCTGATGATCTAGTTTTCATTACAATATACTTATTCTTAATATTATATTCTTAATAACTTATATTCTTAATTTTATGATCAGGTACTGTTAATGTATGCTGTTATACTTCCTTGTAATGTTGCACTGTCCTTAAATTAATACTTTCAGTACGCTGGAGAATGTTGAGTAACAGTAATAAAAGATGAGCAAGAGGATGGAAGAATGCAAGAGGGGACTGTGTCCGATTTTCAACCCTTGGCAAATTAATTGCTTTCGTATATGTCTATCTAACTATCTACCTAGTCTGATTCTGGTCTTGAGTTTGGGACGCAAAGGAAATGGAAAGGAAAATGGAAAGTAACTGTCTACCCACCTCATCTTGATGAACCTAAAAAAAAAAAAAAAAAAAAAAAAAAAGTCCCTGAGTCATTCAGTTGAACACCGTATGAACATTTTACAAGTTCTCATAACATACCTCTAAATATGTCTCAAATCACTAATTTACAGTACGAAGAATTCGATTCTTTTTTTTTTTTTTTTAAAATATTATTTATTTATTTATTTTTTTTTAATTTATTTATTTTTTATTTATTTATTTTTCAAATTCATTATTACTATTATTTTTTTTATATTATTATTTTATTTTATTTTAAAAACACTTTAATTATGATGATTATTGCAAATGTAATATTACTTTTATAATGATAAATGCCTTAATAATGCTTAAAGTAAATGTGAGGATGAAAGGATATTAGTATACATGATGAGAGAGAGAGGAAGGGCAGAATGTCAGACGGGCCTGCATGCCCAATTCTTAACCCTTTGAAAATAAAGTTCGTTCGTTCGTTCGTTCTAATTTTCTGTCCTTCTTAATTGTCCTGGCATTACAAGTTCCTGTAGTCAAAGTATCTTTAATTCTAATTGTGCCAACACTAGCTTGCGCTTGTACATAATCTGTATCTGAGTTGCGTTCAACTGCGTGGAAAGATTGTAGCTAAACGGAACTCGCTCCGCTGATGAAGCAGAGGGTTCAGTATGCCTCGATGCTTCTAATCTTCTTTCGAGATAAGCAAATTCGCTCCTTCAGGCCCGCTTACAATACAGTCACGTGAACGCGCCAGTAATGAAATTGGCAAGTTTTGGGATAACATTACACCGGTTCCCGGGTCACTGCATCGTAAAAACCGATGTAATCAGATCGGAACTTTCATTAGAGGTTTTACAGTCTAACAAACTTAAAATTGCTCTCGCCGTCAGTGAATGGGACAGGAAACTAGAAGGAGAAAGAAATAAGTAATAAAAATGATGAAAGACATAGCAGAAAACCACTTTCAACTAAGATTTAAAACAAACAAAAAATCAATATAGCCTCGAACGTTCTCCTTTTTTCATATCTGGACATTGTTCTTCTTTAAAAACCATGCCTGGTGGCGTAGGCGACGACGTCTCTCCACAGCTTCCTGTCTCCAGCACGATTCGCCAATTCTGTTGATTTCTTTCCATGCCATGATGTCAGACAATTCAATATCTTCTCTTTATGTCCACCTGTCTCTTTTTCCTTTCATATTTTTCTGTTTTCGCGACATATTCCTCATCCTGTATGAAGTATATCGTGACCTGGGCATTTATGTAACTGTAATATCCGGGCAGCGTGTATTGATCGCTTTTAATACCTTTCAGCCTCCCACGGACCATAGGCCCCCTGCACAATCATGCTAAATCCTCATGTCACGTGCCATCAGTTCAAGATCTTCGCCATCCCTTTCAATTGTGTCTCAGACTCCCTTCTTCGTGTGCTTGTAGAATGTAGTCACTATATCCAGATCTAGCAACAAAACACAATGAAAACACACATAAACTGTAAATGTGATCTACGAGATATAAATGACCAATGCGTCTTCATATAACCGATATATCATATGTTTAGGTTGAACGGCGAGTAAAATGCATGGAGGCATATCTGGGAGTCATTCTTATCTGTCCACCAGCTAAGCACAGTGCTATAGTATAGATGTGGAAGTGAACCTTTGTCTGTGAGGCTAATCACGCCATCATTGACTCATGGAATAATCCACATACTTCCATGGATTCCTCTTGTGGTGAAACATGTGGAGAACCCAGCATTGCACATTAAGCTTGGAGGAGTCACTCTAGCCCCAGACGTAACTCTTGCTTTCACCTTGCTGCCTGCATGCAGGAGGATCTCTCACAAGGGACCTCATGATAGGCAGGGGGATCTGGGAAGGGGCTCTGTATAGGACGCAACAATTCCTTGGTAAAGCCCAGAACCAGAGCACAATACTTTAGCTCTGCATATTTGGAGTCCCCTCGGATGGCGGGGAATGCACAGTATGCTACCGCTTCTTCCTCCTAGCTTGGGACCAGAGGTGATAATCCTTTAAATGCAAGCCAAGCTGGAGAGATTGGAGCTCGTGAGTTCAACTCAACATGTTTGTGTCACAAGATGGACTTTAGGGCGACCTCTTTCCGATCTCTTTCACTACGGCTGTAATCAGTTACATTTTTGTACTGATTTTATTGCGAGTTTTTCCGAGTCGCACCCTTTTCTTTCTCTGTCTACTGTAGCAGATATTTTACTCTTACAGTCCTATCAGGGATAAGTCGTCATGTCTGTTTATTGACCATTTCTCCCCCGTTTGCAAGGAGCGGCAAAGATAACATTAACGATAGGCTTGTTGGTGATTCTCGCGTGATGCTACCAGGTTTTGATCCCAGGACTCGGTAACTTTGCCGCGAGAGACAGGCGCTTTTACTGCTTAGCCAGCAAACGACTAGACCTGGCTTAGAGTGAAGGGTAATTTTTTTTTCCCTTAACCAGCGGCACTTGGGCTTTCAGCCCTTCGGCCCAATGACATGTCATTGCGAGGCTGGGGAACCTGATGACTTTCCTTCCAACCCGGTCAGGAGCTTCGCTCCTTCCCATCTACAGAGGGTTTATCACAGGAGCCGTTCAGGCTATTCAGTCAAATTTCCGGCCGTAAACATTTCTTCAAACGCCGACGCCCGGGTGTTACGTGCAGTCTTTGATATCTTACAATTTAATACATTTGTGTGGTCCTGGAAACAGTCTGCAGCTGTGCAGGCTGGCTGAGCGAGTGTGGATCGAAATGGGAAGGCAAACCCGGTCCCTAAAAATGCCGTGCAGAAGTCGGATGTGTCGACCGAAAGGTGCAGATATCACAGCTACGTTGTAAACAGACACAACGCAACCACCGTCCTTTTCAGGGCGAACGAAGAAGAGAAGAAGAAGAAGAATACATTTGTATGCTTGTTATGTTCGCAAATATTTTGTAAACAAAATAGATACTTTTTAGTGCTTAAGGAAAAGTCATTATTGAGTTACTTCCCTTGAAAGGAGTGTCGTCTTTCGATCGAACTCCGCGGATGAATCCAGTTTTACTGCGATTTATTCTTTGTTTGGGTAGAAATAGGTTGTTCTTGCTTCAGTGTATCTATGGCCTGAATTTATGTGTATTGTTTGTCTGGGTAGGACGAGTCTGTCTTATATCTGAATATCTTTGCATGTCTAAGTCGAACTATATGGTCTTTTGGTCGCTAGAAAGGTCAAAGGGCTGTTCGGCGGATGTGTCGCTAGAGAGGTGTGATTTGGCTTCGCCCTGATGATGGGGCTGTGTTTTTCTGTATCGGCTTGTCGCCGGGAAAAGTGATCTCAAGATTGTTGGGGAAAGTGATAGACGTTTAGACCTATCCTGTATGCTTTTGTGGTAGGGTGGGCGAGATAATGATGATGATTATGTTGTGATTGTGATATCACTCTCTTGCCACACTCGCACCGACCCGAACAACAATAAAACTCTTGATTCTAGAGGCAGGGGCTATATTTATTTTTACAGCCCATTCAGTGACAAAGCAAACATTAAACAAATAAACTAGCGAACATCACAAAACCCAACAAAACAAAACACCCAACAGTGCCCGATGCTAATCTGAAGAAGCAAACAAAGCACAGAATAGTTAAAATCATAATATAATACTGAATGAGAAACACCACGCTCTCACCTGTCAAACAGTCCTTCCACGTGTACTACCTGACACCCTCAACTATCACACACGCACGCACTCATGCGTGTCATCCAATGCGACTAGTGAGGTGTTGTGCGTGGGGCTGGCAATCTCACCATGTAACACAGGTTGCTACCGAAACCACTACTACAAGAGCACACACTCAGCTATCACACACACACACACACTCATGCATGTCGTCCAATGAGACTAGTAAGGTGTTGTGCGTGGGGCTGGCAATCTCACCATGTAACACAGATTGCTACCGAAACACTACTGCTCTAGCATATGAATACTTAATATGAAGGCAAACCACACTGTTGGCCCCATGCTCCCTCAGGAGCGGAGAAGAGAAATATATATCTTGAAGTGAGCCCACGTGCTCTCACAACCATTCCTCACATAACCATAATTAAATAATCATAAAATGGACATAAAATAATATTCAACTGTATGTACAACAAATACTCTCAGTAATGAGAATAAGCTACTACCTCGTAACTGATCTATCTCAATATTCGTTACTGCATTCTGAAGCATGTCGTATGTGACGACTGGTGCGGCTGGGAATCTCATCACATGAAACACATCGTTACCGAAACAACCACTGCAATAGCATAAAAATGCTTCTTGTCGGCTTGTGATAGACACCAGCCACATTGGTGTTTCCATGCTCCGCCGGAAGCAACCAGAGAAACACATGTCTCAACAAAGGAGTGGCCTCGCGCTCTCCAGAAATCTAAATACATATTCTCACCTCACAGTAACCCATTAAATATACAGTAGAATTATCAATAAACGTGAAATACACTCAATTACTTTTACATTAGAAAAATAAAATATAATTATTCTCGACTTAAACCAAACTGGAACTAAATACACAACGTGTCACATGGCGTAACATTATAGGTTTACCACGCGGGGCGTGTTATTCGCCGCTTTTTATACAGTCCTCGCCACGTGGCTACAATCTTGCTATTGTTAATCTTATCTACATTCCCGTGAAATAGCTTCATACTATATCTGCCTTTCTGATAACATTTCTGTCCAGTTTCATGCATAAAACACTCTCCTACTAAATTTGCCCGGTCTGATGGATGAAATACTTGATACTAAATTCTCACATCTGGATTTAGGCTTTGCGTGCCTAATAAAACCTATCCAGACATTATTTTCACTCATCTATCATTTCTTCAAGACTAAATCATAATGTCCTAAAAAAGACATTTCCTTTGGAAACACATCTATCTTTATCACTAAACATTAAAACAGACTCGTGCTGAATATAATTTCAGACTTCTAGAAAACTAACACTAATTTAAATTAACTCACATGTCATGTCTTTGTTCCCCTTCTACCAACACAGGGCTAGCCTAACTTCGTATCTCTCTCGTCTTGTTTGTTATCTCTTCTGGACTGATACTTCTGAAAGGTCGCTGCTGGCCTTCGTAAGCTTTATATTGACTGTTAAGCCTAAACACTCAACTTAGTCCGCGCGCGCCGTAATCGCGCTACTTAAATAACACTCGCGATATATTGCTTTAGGAATAGCGAAAACACAAATAAAACCTACAGCTATTTAATATAACACAATTCTACACCACAACTTAAATTTAAAGGCATTATTGTGGCCTTTTCATCAATCTTCCTTATCTCGTCAGAATTTTTACATACTAGGCGCACTTCTAAAATATGGGCGATAAATCTGCCTAGAAACAGGTAGGGGGCGGGCGTCTCCTTTTTGGCCCCATCACACTTTACCCCAGTGTTTATTCTTATTGCCAAGGAATGGCAGAATCATATTTCTGATACCAAGGTAAAACAAACGCACTTCTTATGAACTCTTACGAGGCCATCGTTTTTCAATAAGGGAAGATTTAACTATATGAAGATGACATTCATTCATAGCAGCACCATATTGTAAAGTGAAGTCAATTGTCTCATGATAGAATCTACAAAGTAATGAGAACATTTAATGTATGATTAACTTTGATACAGATTCCTAGTTGTATCCAAACGTGAGTTACAGCTCACGAGAGAAGCCATCTTGTATTCACATATTTAAGGACTATCAGGAAGAGAAAGGGATGCCCCGTATTATCGCTTGATGAGTCCAGAGATCACTGCTACACATGAGAACCCATTACTAGCGGTTCAATATGATTACATGAAAAAAATATGTGCTGATCATTATTTAAAGGAATCTTCGCTAGACGAGGTTAGGTCTAGAAGCCATCTTGAATATTGTTTATAAACTGACGTGCTTTTGTCAGTAAACTCAGATGATATATATATATATGGGCAATACTGAGTGCTTGTCTACTGACAGTCCATTATGCTATTATTCTACATGAGTGCCCATGTATCATTGCAAGACCATTTATCCACTGTACCATGATGTATTATGCCAACCTGTGATTCGTCAATGTATCCGTGCTGTCGAGTGTGTACGTCCAATTAAACTGTAGCAAAGGTACACAGTCGTTGGTGTCGATGACTTCCAGCCATACATGAGTGAAAGAGAAAGACCAATTGTCAACACCACGAACTCTTCTTATCATTCGCGTATTACACTCTCACTTCATGCTTACACACCCCAGCGTAGGTCGAGTTGACATTCCATATTCAAACCACGAACACTGATGTCCTAACACAGCCATTCAACACTGGTGGACATCATTAATCAAAAAAGGAGGTTTATCACCGGGTTTGAACCATGAACACATGGTCGCCAGTACAACGCCGAAGCCATTACACCAGCGCGGCTCCCAGTGAAGGGTAATAGGCGGAGGTAGTTGGGAATGCAGCGTTAGACACGTATACAAGCGAAGTCTTACATAATGATACAGATCATATTCCATTTAAAGACACTACTAACACAAACTCCGGTAAGATTTGGACTAATCCAGTTTCATCGGTGTATATTGCCCGCACACGAAAAGAAAAGAAATGGACACACTTTTATTTGTCTGATTAACAACGCAGCAATCTCCGAGGAGACATAGACAAAAATAAGACTAAAGCTTCCTCGCGCATTTCGCAAGATTCGGGTTTTGGTGGCTTTTTTGTGTGCATAGAACTGGCTATCTCACCATGTAACACAGATTGCTGCATAAACCATAGCTGTAAGAGCACGTGATTGCTTTGGTGGACAAGGGACAGTGGTGACTCGATGCTCTATTTCAGTGGAAGGCAACCCAGCAGCAGTGGTGATCTACGTAAGGGTGACTGAGCTCTCTAAGAATCTATCTTGATGAAATCATATCTGATTTTAGACTTTAGATCTGTGGTTCCCAAAGTGGACAGTACACCCCCCCCCCCTTTCGCCCCCAGGATGTTTGGGAGACAAAAGGGGGTGACAGGAGGGCGTTCCGTAGTAAGGAAGTGGTTGAGGACGTGTCAGGTTAAATTCAACAATATTGCTTAATATAACATTACATATAAAAGCGGTTTGGTTATACAGGGCCCTGACATGAGCGCTTAAAAGGAGAAAGTAGCATGAACAGACCTTAACCCGCCGATCCCCCTAACTTCGCTTTTCCGAGTTTCTCATACACTCTGTAGCAGAAGTTCCCAAATGGGGTACGCATACCTGTGGGTACGAGAAGCTTTTCAGAAGGTATTGGCAATATTTGGTAATTAACTATTCAAATATTGAGTAGCAGTGTTAGCGAAAACAAAAAATCTTGTGAATTTGAGAGACCACATCGATGAGGCGTGGATGAGATATTAAAGATGAGATATGGAGATAAGGGGCGCTGGGGATGTTCTCTGAGAGCCACGGGGGCGGTGACCCGAAAAAGTTTGGGAAACACTGCTTTAGAGTAATAGGAATTTAGCCAAAGTCCGGCCTTAATGAAACTGTTATCTCTGCCGCGAGATCTACTGTTTTGCATTGCCACCAACAGAGCGATAGAAAATTAAATCTAAATATTTGACAATGTGTTAACATTACTTGAAAGAAAAACATATCTCTATCTTATACAGTTCACGAATAAAATGAATTTGAGTCAGCTAGCTAGTGGGTTTTTACTGGTAATACGGTGACAATACCTTTAAATCTGGAGACACCGCGCTATTAAGTGCCGGTGGGAAAAGGCTAGAATTAAATTTACCAAGCTAAAAAATTCCGCCACCTAGAGATCTACCAAATAATGCCTTGGGATCTAACATCGAGATCTACAGGTTGCCGGCCACTGCTCAGTAGGGATCGAAAAGGGAAGTGGCGGTACATGATTGTGCGTGTGTGTGTGTATATATATATATATATATATATATATATATATATATATATATATATATATATATATATATATATATATATATATATATATATATATATATATATATATATATATATGCGGCTGTGAGCCATTGTTGTTGTAGGATGTCTGTGATGTTGTCTATCCATCTGCCTCTTGGTTTTTTTTTCCCTCGTTCCCATATACGAGATCTTCTACTGTTGTAGGCGCGTAGTGGTTATTTGTCGGGTTCCATTCTCATGAGATGGCCAAACCACTTAATTTTCTGTGTCTCTGTATATACATGATGGAGGATGTAGTTCCTACAATGTGTCTGATGTCATCATTTCTCATTCGGTCTATGATGGTGGTCACGTTTATGACTTTTCTTAAACATCTTATCTCACAGGATATCATTTTCTATCAGTTGTTATCATTTGATTGTGCTAAATGTCTTTATAAGTTTGAATGGCTGATTGTTTAATACCAACACTCTAGTTAGTTGGATCACGGCAACTGTTTAAAACCAACACTGTAGTTAGTTGGATCACGGCAGCTGTTTAATACCAACTCTAGTTAGTTGGATCACGGCAACTGTTTAAAACCAACACTCTAGTTAGTTGGATCACGGCAACTGTTTAATACCAACACTCTAGTTAGTTGGATCACGGCAACTGTGTAATACCAACACTCTAGTTAGTTGGATCACGGCAACAGTTTAATACCAACACTCTAGTTAGTTGGATCACGGCAGCTGTTTAATACCAACACTCTAGTTAGTTGGATCACGGCAACTGTAATGCCAACACTCTAGTTAGTTGCATCACGGCAACTGTGTAATACCAACACTCTAGTTAGTTGGATCACGGCAACAGTTTAATACCAAAACTCTAGTAACTAGTTAGTTGGGTCACGGCAGCACACACATTTCAACAATGCAGTTTCGAATGTACATTCATCATACCGTGAGTGGGATACACATAATTTTTACCCGAATAGATACCCTTCGTGGATACACATGAGTTATATGGCTTGATGGATCTTCGTCTGGGAAAGTTACAATTTTTAAACATCAGAAAGAAAAACCAGCTTCGACTTTTTAAAATGTCATGTTTAGTATTTATGGCACTGTCATATGACACCAGTTGTACGGTTATTGTTATTTACGAGTAAGTCACCCGCCAAAACATGGCAGGGAAATAATTTTGGTGTGCTTTTTTTCTGTTGCATGTCCTGATTACGAGACTCATTCTCCTATGGTGAATTAATATGGATATATTGGTTATAACACGACGGAGCAACCTGTCAAACATGGCTTTGGGTGGAGCGAATAAAGGCCAGTGGAATGCATTTTGACTAATTACTTAACAGCTGTTTTATCACATGTTTTGTGAATATACGAATATTTTTATAAAAATTCTTGCATTGGTATGTTTTGGAAAAAAAAACACACAGGAGTTCAAATAAACTATCTATTAATTCGTGTTCGAATCATATTTAAGGGCACTTCGACTTGGCGACCAAATCGGACAGATTACAGCAAATGTAACGAACTCCATTCATTATCTACTGCTAAATATAAGATGCTTATTCAAACTGACCTGAAATACAAATGGATGAAATTCCATTATTGTATAAAAATAAAAAGGCACGAATATTTCTCAAACATCCGCCATTATTAATAATGGGAACAGTTTTGCGCATTATTTGAAAATTAGTTTCCAGACCGTAATTTTCGAAAAATGCGCCTTGAAAAGATTGCGAGATTGGTGGGAAAAGATGGGATTGGACGTTACTGCAAAGACAAGTCTTTATAAAAGGAAATTATTTCTTAATGAAGAATGTACATCAGATATGTATCGTGATACTGCATTATTCGCAAAGCTGGTTTACCCATATATTCTCCCCCCACCCCCACCTTTTCCAAACAATTTCTCATTCGTTTTTCCCTTTTCTCTTTGCAGGCGTTTCCCATTTCATGTAAGCTTCTTTCTCTTCTTTCATTTTCTGTGTCACTTCCTTCGCCCGTTATGTGTTTTGTTATCATGTGTTTTTAATGTTGTTACTACGTATCCTTTTGTTATTTAAGAAAAAAATCTTATAGTAATAGTAGTAGTTGTTGTTATTGATCCAGCGGCGCTTGGGCTCTCGCCCTTCGGCCCAATGCCATGTGGGATATCTGCATGTTGTCGCAAGTTGTTTTGTTTCTCTGTACACGATGTTCCACACATATGGCCTTGGAGGAATGAGCGTTTCCCGAACATCGTCGAGTGCTGAGCACTCAAAGATGTGGTGGTCAACAGTTTCACAGAGGTAGTTACATAGCTGGCACTCTGGAGAGTTGTGGTTTGATTCTGTTCAATTGACTTAAGTGGTATATGTTGTGTTCTGAGCCGAAATATGGTGCTCTGATCCCTCCTTGTAAGATGGCCAATGTTTTCAATAGAATGAGTACCGGCCATATGTCTGTAAACCTCATAGTAATAGTAAAATAATACATATAGTAATAGTAAAATAATACATATAGTAATAGTAAAATAATACATATTATCTGAGTTGCTCATTTTATCGTCACCTCTTCTTACCTTTCTGTTCATTCTGGGATTTCCGATTTTATTTATATTTCATTCTTCTTGCTTGTTTCACATCCATCTGTTTTATCAACATTTATGTGTACATGCATGCACCGATTTGCGGCGATTCGTCTTCGAACGCTTCTCTCATACAATGATCTTAAATTGTGACTATACCCCGAGTATCCGACAGCTACCTCGCGAATAAGATGGTTTAGTGACGTGACGCTACCAGCTGTCACGTAGGGTTTATATTCATTTAATTTCCTACATCTTCTTCCTATTCTTTCACCCGAATTCTCTCTTTTATTATCTCTGTATTTCCTTTTTCCTGTATATTTTTCATCCATTCGTTTTGCGAATATTATTTTCATATAATTCGCAAAACTTTACCTGTTTTCCTTTCTCTCAAACTGAGAATCGCACCTGGGTGGTATTGCGTACATGTCAGTCGCGCTGATCGGACGATAGGCGTGAATTTACAGCATTCGCTAGACATTCGTCTGAGGGTCTCTGGCCTGGGGCGTGAAAATTCACCCGAGGGACATGGGAAGTAGACAGGGAGTCTGCATTTCAGTAAACGCATGAGGTTTTTCGTCAGGAAAAACCCGGCTTAGCGTGAAAATCCACTCCGCACTGCAGACGGTGGTCTGAGATTTGCAACTCATGCAAGCCCTCGGCCACTGATGGCTGTTACGTCACGCGATAAGCGGACGAAGGTGTTATACGGACGGGGGGGAGACTATTTCGCTTGGCGAAATAAGATTAGGATCCTGTGTCCGATTTTAAAGATATTGGCCAAGTTTGAAACTTTAATTTCATTCTCGCTCATAGACTCACAGTAGATAGGTTGCTCGTAAACAGAATAGCTGTTAGCGAAGATCTCAGTTTGTTTCGGCAATTTGTCGAACTTCTAGACTTCCAGAAATATTTTCAGCATTTTTATTCTTAAGTTGTGCGACTACCTGTAATTCTGTGGTTGAGGTAATTAATATGATAGATATATAGATTTTGTGAGTGTTAAAGTGTTTAATCGCTTAATTCATTTTAATCTATTTCTTTAGCGCAGAAGAGAAATAAAGTGGTAGGCTATTATATTTTCTAGGGAAGCATTCAGTGGAAAGCAGAATAAAATTAAAATCTCTAGCTTATAACGGCAAGAGTAGCTATTTATGAATTTAATTTAACTGCTAATACTCAGTCGAGTGTATTTTTCTAAACTAACGTATAAACTCTAGAATCGAGCCTCATGAATGGTGACGGAATACGCACGTGTTCCTAATTCATGAGGATTGCTGATTTTTAAATATAACTTACGTCACGGGAAGTTTAAATGATAAGCAAAGCTCTCTGCTTGCAAGTTTAAAAGTAAGTTATAACCAGTACAGATTCTGTTTATTATATTATATGTGTTATTTTTCCTCCACACAGTGAAAGTTTTGGGGTGACCCTAACTTTACCAGCACCTAGTAGTAGTTTCCATACTTGTGAAGAAATAGACAGTCCTTATTTTGAACCACGTGGGTTTCTTAAGTACCACTGGTCTAAACAGTGCATATGCAACCCGAGTTAGCCAGAAATACTATATCCCAATAACGGGTTTTCAAAGACTGTAATGATAAATACTGGACCTTGGAGCCAGATCTTAATTTCTTCTAGAAACTCTACGTAATTTTTCTGCCTGGTGGCGCGAAATACTTCAAGTATTAACTAACATTTCCCGACTATATATATATATTTTTTTTTGTGGACAAATCTGTGGTGTGACTAAAGTGAATCCTATACTGAGGGAAGGCACCGACCTGACATTCATCATTTCTAGAAACCTACGCTATTGACACTGTGCTCTGCTAACTCCCGCGCCTGGAATAATTGTTAGGTGACTTAATCAGACATTTGAACAAATTTGCACACCCAAGTAGTCGTTCCCGGAGACTCCGAGTTAAATACGTCTTTTGGAACTGGGGACTTCTTGGCAGAAGACTGCATTTTTTTGAGTCTGTGTGAAGATCTAAAATCAGTGTGTTCCAAGAGGCAGCGAGCAAAGTCGTGAGTACATGTATGAGAGGCCATGGCGGAATGAAGAAGTGTACGCTGGTTTGAGTGATATTTTCACTATTATATCTTTGACACCCTGTTGCTGTCCTAATTTTTTTTTCAATCTGCATAATTTGTTGCTAAGGCTAGAGTTCTTGTGTTTTTGTCTTAGGTTAAATCAGATTTTTTTCAAACTCTGTGCATATAATTACGAGATAAAACAAAGAAAACTCTTAGACTCAAACCCTATGTATCTGTGACTCGGGCGCCATCATCTGTTCTCTTAACGGGGCCGGGCTAAACCTAGAGTTAACACTATAACGGGGCTATCATCCTTGCAACATTTCCTTGAATTTTTATGACTATGTGTATATGTATTTTCCTTGATGTACTTTCTTTGATGTTGTGAGCCGATTTTTTCCTGATATTAAAATCGCTCTTGAACTTAATAATAGTGTTTGGTCAGCTCGTTCTAGATATATATATATCATTGTTATAGTTTTCCCACGTCTGTGTGTTTACCTGTCGTCACGTGTATGTGCGTGCCTGTGAGTGATAGAAATATACGTAATATGTATATTGGTGTAGTCTGTCTGACGCTGTAACAACTGTTGTAGAAGATAGGTGAGAGAGAGAAGAATTCTTTTCGCTTTCAGAGACAGCCACTATAGCAAAATCTATCATCTCACGTGTGTGGAAATTCTATTACCTTTCACTAACTCTCACTGAGTCTATCACCTATTCAAACCTATTCAGAAGGGACCAAACCTAGTCTTAATTCTCCTATCGAAAATCTACGACACCAGCTTCCCACATCCTGCTGGACTCTGTGTACAAACACGGTACGCGCTGCACCTCTGTGTTACGCTCTGTGATTTAGTGAATTATAAACTGTTTATAACTATTATTTTCTATTATTGTTGTCAATAAAATATACAATAAATTAATAATGGCAAATAAAAGTGACAAGAGAACTCGTAAGGCTATTACATTAGGTACAAAAGTTGATTCGCTTTACAGCGAAATTCGCTTTACGACAACGATCTGGAACCTAACATGTCGTATGTTGGGTACTCGGGTTCATGGTCATTCTTGAATAAAAATTGAGTTATTTAAACCGATCTCATTGTTGTTACAGAATTCATTCTTTATTGTGTTAAAGTTCTTATATTGTATAATTTTGTATTCAATTTTATTATTATAATTATTTTAGTCTCTTTACGATTGTAACCGGGGCAGGTGTTCCTTAGGACTGGAACGGCACCATATTACGTTCATGTGGCAGTGCCGGTATATGCAGTATTTTCAATTTACTTTACAGAGAGCAGATGTTTAACTGGCCTAATCACCAGAGATTTAGATTTCTCTCTTACGTTTGTTTTACCAGGTTCGATTTTCTTCTCTTAGGTGTTGATGTAGCGAATTCAATTGAAATGGACAGATTTCTTATCTAGATTTCAAAACTGTAGTAATTCACCTTCTCAACAGCGTTCGATTTCATGCAAAACTTTTAATATCTTTCCGCATGAAACTTAAAGTTTCAACAAAGTCTGGAACTCAGAACATTTTTACAATAATAAGCATAATAAAGTTTTATCATCTCATCAGATGCTTTCATCGATGCAAAAATCCCTTTTTGCATCTTTGTCTCGTAGGCCTACTCAATTGTCAAATATGGCGAACCTTCTCATTCCTCCGTGTTCCTTCCTTTAAGTTACAGTCTTATTTTAGGTTCGACTACATTTACCCATCTCCTCAGATTTGTCCTTGATTTCTTTATTGTCATAAGCATTCCTGGAGTTAAATGCTTTCCAACACAAGAATAGTCTACTCTACCTGATTTGAGGTGTGTAAGACATTGTTTTTTTCAAATTGACTCAAATCCTCGAGCCTAGTTCTGCTGCGACTAGGGTTGGGAGCTCTATTCAGAATACATGTTTAACTATTGTCACTACTTACGCCAGTGAGAAAATATATAACACTCAATGTCCTGAATTACACATTTTATAATAAATGTTGTAGTTTGATTTCCTCAAAGTAAGAAATATGTAGAGCTGTACCAGATACGACCTCTTGAGTTGCGCTCTTTCATTCTACTGCCAAAATGGCGTCCTGTTCCACTTTCCCCGGGGTAAATCTGAGCTATCCGATTGGTCAGGGGAAATCACCCAATTATTAGAAATAGCGTGTGGAAGCGACTCTTTGTCCTAAATATGTGACACTATTTATTATTTTCTGTTTCTCATAAAATATAAAATTATAGGGTGGTCTGTGCTTCCTCTGTCTTGTAAGAATATAGTCTGTTTCCAAAGGAACAACTATGTACACGGCCACATATAGATCCCGGGGCTCCGCAAATGTATCCCGTAGGGAGACATTTGAGTACTATCAATAACAAAAATCCATCCCCAAAAATGTCTAAGTTCAAAAAATTTTCAGAAAAATTTAAAGTTCAAAAATTTTTCTAAGTCCAAAAATATTTCCAAAAAATTTAATCTAATTCCTATACTGGGGTCCTATGTCTATATGAGGTCGTCTGCTATGTAAAAAAAAACTAGTAGTGGACATCAACTTCAAAAAGTGTAACTTATTCATCACATTATAATATTTTTCACCAAATTTACAAATTGGCAACACTGCCCAACAAAATCTGCAAAACACTCATAAGGTCATCACTAAAAAAAATTGTGACGAGTGGCAACACTGGGGAATGAACAATAAACTATCTTATTTGCAGAACTTGGCTGGATTATCATAATCTATTACATTTCATTCAAAAATATAGTTGATTTCATTCTCTTGGATGTGGTAGGGGTGTTATCTCTTTTCTGTACTGTTATTTGCTCCATATTAAAAGCCTGCAAGTACTAAAAAAAAATCTTTTTTTTTCCTGGCGTACTTATTTATTCTATTTCCCAAGTACTCTGCAATATTCCAAGAAATGTCCAAAATCTCTAATTCCTATGGTAATGGCAATCCACTTTCATAGAATAGCCAATGTTTTCATGGGTACTCATCATCATCTTCTT
Organism: Oreohelix idahoensis; assembly: GCA_024509875.1. Classification (NCBI taxonomy): domain Eukaryota; kingdom Metazoa; phylum Mollusca; class Gastropoda; order Stylommatophora; family Oreohelicidae; genus Oreohelix; species Oreohelix idahoensis. Next base: position 815,748 of record JAMPIV010000840.1, on the reverse strand, counting down.
CTTTTTTTTTCCAGTGAATGAGCCACTTGCTCATTATTACATGTAGAAAACATCTCTAAACATAATATGCATATTTATCAGACGATAATACAACCAGCATCATTTTTATAAGTAATCATTTTTCACAATAAAAGCATTAAAACCTCATGGCTTATCCTTATTTATCTATCTGAATGTTTCCTTGTTATAGACATTTTCTAAATGGTAAGTGTATAAATTCGTTCTAAGTCCGTCACTGTAGAAAATGTTCTATATTACATTTTTTTTTTCTTCAAAATATGTGATGTTTGTCTCCAATATCCGTGCGTCTGGTGGTGATCCTGTCCATTAGTCAGTTATTTCTAATCATTCCTTCTTTTCTGTCAATACAGTATTTTTTTTTTTTTGTGAACTCTTTCCTAGAAATATTATTTTATATATATATATTTATTCTTCAAAGATCTTCTTTGACTTCCCATACATCAATTTTCAAACATCACATTATTCAGCAACCAACAGACGAATGTGTTACTATCATATTATGAAATATAAGGGAAAAGAAAAATATAGTTTCCAAATCATCATGAATTTTCTACATTGGGTTCCGTATTACTTTATTTTCTCTTTTAAGACAACTGCTTATACTCTTGACAATATGTATCCATGTTGTCACTCTCGAGGCATCCTTGTATACAATTTATATTTGTCTCCTTTTTTTTTTTTCATAACACCAATGTATCATTTATGGTGTTCCAATATCATTGTATCTATTCTAGTCCTCCTGTTATCTTGAGAATTCATCCTTAGTAACTCCCTATGTACCTTATCTAGCAATACCTTTATGCAAAACACATCAAACAATTTTTTTTTGGAACTATCAACTGAGATGTAAGAACTTTTGACAATATGAGATGAAAAAAAAAATTTTGGGGTCATCACTCAAAAAAAAAATGTGACATAGAAAGGAAGAAAATAATCAATTGATCGTGAGGAATCTACAATATTCTCGTAAGACAAAGTTCCTGGCACTCTGACTACTATTTATCCATATTATTTCTGGTTATCCTTGCATACAGTGTACCATTTCCATTTTCTTTATAAGTCCAATTCTTCGCTCATGGTGCTCCAATATTTAAAATGTGGATCCTTCCTATTCCTCTTATTCTGTACTGGAAATATATCCTTATTAATTGTCCATGTACTATATTTGCGAATATTTATCATCAATATATCAACTAATCATTTATAGAACTATTAACATAAATGTCTAGACTTTACCAAAACATGACTTTTTTTACATATGTGCAAAATTTCGACACCAACTCTGCCTTCGCTGGTCGAGGGTTAGTCAGAGTTATGTGGTGCCTGTAACATCCGCTGACTACAGCCAGATGGGTGACTTATGGTACTTATAATTCAAAAATCTCATCCGTCAGTTATCTTAAGTGTGGGGCGGGGGTCTATTTCATGGTGTCCTTGACCAAGTTTGCTGCATTTCCAATCTCCATGATATATCTGTGACATGTCTGTCCTTGGGGTAACATTATTTTTTTTTTTTTTTTTTATCCAATATCCTCGGGGTGAGCAAATCTCAGTGTGTCCACTTTCATCAATCATTTATTTTTTTCTCTCCTGTAATTCTGGGTATATTATGAGTATAGTAAATTGTCAATTTATTCCAACTATCTTACAACATTCTGTAATTCGTGATAAGGAATAGTCATTTGTTATACAACAATGTTCATATTACAAAGGCAATAAGCAAAAATCAAAAAAAAAAAATATCTTCTCCAAAAATGCGGATGTATCTCTATTTCCTTTACCTCTGGGCGTAGCAATTATTCATTCATTATTTTTTTTTCTCCATTATTTAATCTCCATTTTGTGTCCTTAGTACCTGTGGTTCCATGGGATTATCATAATTCATTTATGTCTCTTGTCTACTGATAATCCTTCAATAATGACTTCAAATATGGTCCTCATATGCGCAACAATCATCTGCTCTGATTTGTTCCATGGTATTCATCAAATATTCTATTATATCCTTGTCTTATCTCGTAACCACGAAAGACTAAGATTATTCCTCCAATGTTAATGTGGGGGATTTTGTGCATAAACATTTCAACAAAATCTCAGTTGTGACAACATAAAGTTTCACCTTAATATAAAATGGCATTTTCATCATACATAACCAGTTGCTTCTTCATCTCATGTGTCATTAGTGGTTATCATGCGGTAATGGGGTGTTCAATGTGGGTTCAGCATATACAAATGCTGTAAAGGGGTATTTCATTTGCTAGGTCAGCATGTGCAAATGCTATTTCTTTAACATGGGCAAAGGCATCATCAACAAATAGGTGTAATGTGTTCAATCTGGGGTTAGCATATACTAATGCTCTCAAGGGATTCTTCATTTGCAGAAATTCAGCATGCGCAAATGTCATTGGGGTATTTGTGATAGGCAGTATCAACAAAAATTGTTGGAGTATCAGAGATCATGCTGGTGAATGGAGCGTGGAATATGATCAGTTACAAAAGTGGAGATGAATGTTACAACAGAATAGTGTGACACATGTGTTATAGGTAAAGTTGTGTAGCATTCTAAATATTAAGAAAATGTATGTAACTAAATAAGGGTGTCTGTAAACTCGTAACACCGTGTGTTATCAATCGTTTTAACATTTTTATTTCATAATTATGCTATCTAAAGAAAATCCTCCGTGTGCTGGTCTTGATTTCTTTCTGTTCATCCGTATTCTAAGGCTGGAAAAAAATAACTTTCTCAGTGAGGCTTTGACATCTTAGTCTGTAAGCAAGTCATTTGAACTGTCTAAACTGAAAATAGAGTACATGGGGAGAGTTAGTACATTGTTAAAAAGGTTTATTCACATATGCGTAGACCGTGTTCGGATTTGCGAACATATAAAACACTTGGGCGTGTTTTTCAGAACAGCTTCGCTAGTTCCTTCACCATCTCTAACCTTGCAATGTCCCGACTGCTTAGGCGAGCATCATACTGAGTAGCAGTGGTGACGGGTGTGATAGGCGACGACACTGCATTTGCTGATTGTTGGGACACTGAGGACATTGACGAATGCGGTGATGGCTTAACATCATTTTTGATTGCGGTGATGGTTTTACTGTGGTGAGGGTTTGTATGGCTGGAACATCTGTTGGTTTTGAGGCAGGTATATGTTTCGCCTTGATTTTTCTTCTGACCTGGTTGTGCTGAACGTTAGCACTGGTTACAATGGGCACAGTAATTTTCACACTGTTGTTTTTGACTAGTTGAGATGAGGCTAACACTTCTCGGCTTGGTTTTGGAACATGATTGCGTTTCTTCAGAATCTTTCGTCTGATATAGTTGTGCTGTATACGCGGAATTTTGTTGCTAGGGATTGAGTCATCAGATTCTGTTTTATAGGCGCGTTTGACGCTGGAGCTGACTGGTACAAATAATGTACTATCCGCATCACTGGTTTCAATGGAACTAGCTGTATCAATGTCTGTTTCTTGTTGGTATAATTCTACCATTTTTCTGTCATTATGTTCGTTGGGGTCTGACAAAGCTATGCTGTCTTGTTCTGTTTCGTCTCCATAAAGATCGCTGGTATATGGTTCAACAATCTGCTTGGGTATAGTTTCTTCAGGATCTGATTGTTTTGAACGAGCAATCTTGTTCTTGTGGTATAGCAGTGTTTGGTTTTCACTAGTGTTAAAACTAGAACTGCCTGAACTGGGGGTGTGATAGGTATCAGCTGACGATTTATCACTGCGGGAGTAAGTTTGAGTGTGGATATAAGGTGTTTTCGTGTTGTCATCGTGTGACGTCTGTGGCATGATTTCTTCATTTCTAATGCGCAGGTCTCTGTCTTGTAGTCTATTACGTAATTCAAGTGGTGGGATATCTTCTTCGCTTTCGGACGAGTCTCGTTGTTGTCTTGCTCGATGTATTTCATCTGTGGGTGGTCTGGGTATGTGGTCGTCTTGGTAAAATTCAGAGTCTGTCGTCTCTGACTCTGATATGTCAGACGAATCTGTGCTGGATGGATTATAATTTAGGGTGGCTTTTCTGACTGGTCTTGTATTTGTCGTCAGAGGCGGAATGGGCCGGTGATTATCGATTTTTATTTGTTTTACGTGAGCTTTTGTTTGGTGTTGTTTCTCTTCATTCCAAATAATGAAGTTTACAGGCGTAGTTTGTTTCATGATTTTGTAGCCATCTAACCATCGGTCATCGAATTTTGAACTGCGTACATGTTTCTTGTAGTATACTCTGTCTCCTATTTTGTACGTTGGTAGCTTGGCTGATTTATCATGTTGTTTCTGTTTCTTGTGAAATGCCTTCTGCGTATTTCGTTGTGCAATCTGGTGAGCTTTATACTTTTCTTGAAGGATTATTTCGATGGGGTCTTCTCCCATGTATTTTCTTTGTGGGCGAAGTAGGTTGTCTAACGGAAAGTTTGGTTCTCTTCCGTATAGCATGAGAAAGGGTGACATTCCTGTGGTATCGTTCACGTTTACTCGGATGGCTTCAAGAGCTTGGTTAATGTATAGGTCCCAGTATTGGTGGTTCCCCTTGATATATTTGCTAATAATATCATGTAGGGTGGCGTGCATGCGTTCATTTCTGCCATTTGCATTTGGGCAATAATAAGTGGTTGTAGTATGCTCAATATTCAGCTGGTGTAAGGTGGCTTTAAATGGGTTACCTATAAACTGTTTACCGTTGTCTGAAATGATTCGTTTTGGACAGCCATGCCTGGGAATGAATTCTTGTAAAAAAATTTGCGTGATGGACTGCGATGTGGCATCACTGAGTGGGTAACTTTCTGGCCAAACAGAGTATTGGTCAACTATGTGCAGGAGGTATTTGTTGCCTGATTGGGTGAGTGGGTAAGGACCTGATAAGTCAATGCTCACTGTTTGCATGGGGTAATGGGAAGGTTGCATTTCTTGAAGGGGAATTAAATGTGGCTTCATGTTTCTCAATTTACATGTTCTACAGGTGGCTACATATTCTGTAATGTCCTTGTAGAAAGTTTGCCAATAATACCTTTTCTTTATGACATCAATTGTTTTGTCTCTTCCCATGTGCCCGTTGTTATCATGAAACTGTAGCAATACTTCTGGGACTAGATGTGCTGGAATGACTTTTCTTAGTGTCCCTTCTTGTTTCTGATCAATATAGTATAGAGTTCCATCCGTTGGGTGTACTGTAAAATCTTTACTTTTTGTTGGGTTTTCTTTCACGTATGTGAGCAGCTTGACAATTTCTGCATCTTTCGCTTGTTCTACTCTCATGTCAAACATCTCTTGGCTTTCTTCTTCTACTTGAGTGGCAGAATCTGAGGTACTTCTTCGACTTGATGAAGTAATTTCATTAATTTCTTTAGCATTATCGTCAATCTCTGAGGATGTGCCATCATTTTTGACTCTATTTGTTTTCACTTCAGTTTCATCATCATATTTAATCCTGGATAAGAGGTCTGCACAGGTGTTCATTTCGCCTGGGATATGTTCGATAGTGGTGTCGTAGGACTGTAAATTCATTGCCCATGTCTGTAACTTCTTTGGCTGTTCTTGTGTTTTGGTGAGCCAGTTAACCAAAGGTTGATGATCAGTTCTTATAATGAGTTTAGTTCCTCTGACGTAAAAGTCAAACTTTTGTACTGCATAGTGAATAGCATATGCTTCTTTCTCAGTGGTGGTCCACCGTTTTTGTGACTTTGACAATGCGTGGGATAGGAATGCAATGGGTTTCTCATTTGGAATGTTTGGTAGGATGGGTGTTTCATCTTCTAGTACAGGTTGGACCAAACAAGCACCAATTGCGTTATCTGAGGCATCGGCGTATAGTATCATGGGCTGAGAAATATCTGGATGTCCAAGCAGTGGGATGGTGGTTAGGGCATTTTTTAGATACTCAAAGGATCTCTGGCAGTCTTCTGTCCATTTGAAACGTGCATACTTGCGGGTAAGGGCTATCAAAGGCTCTGCTGCTCTGGAGAAATTGATGATGTGGCGCTATAGTACCCTATTGTACCAATAAACGAGCGTGTTTGTCTCACCGTCTTGGGGCTAGGCATTTCTCTTATGGCTTTGACTTTATCTTCATCAGGTCTGACGCCATGTCTATTGATGACAAAGCCTAAATATTTTGTTTCTGTCTTTAGAAACTCACACTTCGACAGTTTTAACTTTATTTGGTGATGCCTGAGTCTATCAAACACTGTTTCAACCTTGCGGAGGTGGTCTTCCATCGTGCCTGCGGTATGTATCAGGATATCGTCTATGTATGCCAGGGCAAATGGATGTAGACCCTTTAACACTTCATCCATGAGTGACATATATGTTGCTGGAGATCCTTTTAGACCAAATGGCATAACATTCCAAAAAAAGCTTCCCATATGTGAACAGAATGTGGATTTCTGTTTTGCCTCAGGTGTCATGGGGATGCACCAAAAGCCTGACCTTGCATCAAGTGTGGTAAAGTATGTAGACTTTCCTAACGTCGCAAGTAGATCGTCTATCCTGGGGAGGGGGTAGGAAATGACTTTTGTGATTTTGTTAAGGGCACGGTAGTCGCAGCAAAAGCGACTGGAGCCGTCTTTCTTTGTTACGATCACTATGGGTGAGGACCATTGGGAACGGGATCTTTCGATGATTCCTGCCTGTAGCATTTCATTTATAGACCTTTCCACGAGTTCTCTGTTTTTCAAGGGCGTATGATAGGGTTTCATATGTATTGGCTCCTCTGTGGTTGTTTGAATGTCCATTTTGACAGTGTTAGTTCTGCCTAATTCCATGTCATTGAGTGCGAATACATCCTGGTGCTTTTCTACAACGTTTTCAAACGTTGCTTATTATCTTCTGTGGCATTCAGGGTTGCAAGTAACTGAGCTATTCTCTCTCTGTATTTATGATCTGCTATGATATCTCTGGTCTGTCTTGATGCCTCCGTTTCATTCCCATAATTTTGGGACATTTTTCTTGCATCTTGTGAAAATCTCTGCTCCTGGTATGTGGCTTTATTTTGCGTAGTTCTTTGCCGTTCATTGGGCTGTGCTTGGTACTGTCTCCTCTGCCATGTACTGTGTGCATTTCCATTTGTCACTGCATTTACTGTATATTCATTTCTTATTATATTTCTGGGGTAGTCGTTGTTGTGCCATTTTTTTCTGATTATTTCTGTCGTAACTGCGCTTATCCGCGTACGTTACTGTATTTCTTCTGTTTGTGCTATAGGGCTGTCTTCTTTCCCTGGGCGAAAATTTTTCATTCTTTCTGTTTCCAACTTTGCTGCTATAGTATCCTCCTGTGGTATAGTCATATAAGAATTCTTCCTTTTCTTCGGAAATTTCAATTGGTTTTGGGACTTTATCATATCCACCTGTTTTTGAGTTATATTGATACTCCATGGGGCATGTATCACTGTCTTGTCGCTTTGGATATCCTCCTGGCAAGACAATTTCTGTTTCTCTGTTACTCTGTGATATACAGCACTTCATCTTTTCTCTTGGTGTGCTGGGGCGCAAGAATGAGTAATTATAGTCATTTTCATACTGTGGCCTTTCTCTTCTTATGTATGGACTGGTTCGTTTCTGCCATCTGGGTAGGGTATGCTGTGGTGTAACATAGCTGTGACTGATGTTGCTGCCTTTTTCTGCATAAGCCTTATAACTGTTTACTTTCCATGTACTATGGTTATTTGTACTGCGATTTCGTGCATTATGTCCAGTGGGAGTGGTTGAGACAATTTGTGGATGGTCTCTATTGGTTTTGGTTTGTCTTATTGTTGACGTATCCACTTGCGCTACAACTGTGCCTCTTTTTATAGTGGTAGTTTTTCCTGACATATTCAATATCATGATGGGGAAATCTCTGGACTTCGAGACTTCAGCGATTCCCTCTGTAATTTGCAACAATGGGTCATCAATAATGCTTTCTTCTGCTAGGGGCTGTACTTGAATTGATTGCCCTGGTGTTATGTACTCAGAATTTTTTACTCTGCCTTTTGCTATGACCAGGGAGTTTGGAGCCACCGTTATGGGAGCTGTCAGCCTTACCAAAGACGCTATGTGGATATCGTCCTGGAGATCTATGTATGTATTGTTGACTTTGATTTTCTGGAGGTCATAGTATATTCGAACTTTGTGTTTGTTAAAGAAATCTCTCCCTAGGATAAAATTTCTAGACATGTCCTTTGTAATGACAAATGGGTGTTCAAAGTTTGTTTCGCCTAAGGAAAATTTTAGCCATGCTGTCCCAACTGAATTTAGTCTTTGTCCCGTGACTGAAGCTAGGTGTTTTTTTGGACGGTTGAAATCGTACTAAGTGTTGGATCCTCTTGAACAGCTGGAACCTAATAAGGCTGATGGATGCTCCTGTATCTACCAGTGCCCTATATTGTTGGCCCTGTATAGACATGATGCAGGAACTGGGGTCCGGATGTATTTTAGTTCCATCATGCAACATTTCTTCATATTGTATTTTACTGGATGGGCCCACTTGACAATTTATGTTCTGTGTTGTTTCTTTTGTTTTGGACCAGTTTCTGTGATTGTTGCCCTCACTAACGGTCCTGTTTAGTGAGTGGCGCGGCCGTTTCCCTGACGCATGAGGGGTTGAGGTGCGCCTCTGGTATACTGATTTCTGGTGTAATCACGTGGGGGTGGTGCGGGTTGTTGTGGTTGGTAACCTCCTCTTCTGAATGGTGCATGATTGTAATTTGCTCTACAGGACTTGTAACCATGTCCGAGCCTACCGCATGTAAAGCATCCGTTTGTACTGACATTATTGACGTCGTTTTGCCTCTGTGTGGGGGGTCTATAATTGCGGGGTCTATCATCACGTTGTCGTGGGCGAGTCCATTGCCTCCTGGTATGGTCAACTTCCATAGGCTCATGCTCATCATAGTCCCTATATTCTGGTCGGGGTTCCCTACCTGCTCTTTGTTGGAACCTTCGGTGAAGATTTTCCTCCTGTATTGCTGCTTGGATTGTTTCAGCAATAGTCTTGGTGTCTTTTCTAATAAGATGCCTTCTGATTTTTTCCGCTCTAAGGCCATCGGCAAATATCCCCACTAACTGTATTTCTACATCAGGTGTGGTAGGGATTTCTCCGCAAAATGCCTCTTCTGCCATATTGAGGAATCGATCTCCAAAAAGTTGTACCGATTCATCTCTTTCCTGTTTCATGCTTCTAAGGACTGACCAAGCATGCATTTTGTCTATGATTTCCCCATATCTCTGGGTGAGCTCTTTTTTTAGGGACTCGTAGGTTTCTGTGGGGTACTGCTGGGACCTCCTTCTTAAAAAATCAGTCACGTACGAATCAGAACCTAACAGAGCGATTTTCTTTTTCTCTTCATCCGTTGTTGCCTCTGCTAGTGCCGCAAATTTTTCCATGTCGGACAACCATCTTCTGAATTTTTTCTTGTTGCCATCGAACGGCTGAACAATGGATCTAACCTGTGTGAATTTCGCGTAGTTGTCATTTTTCTGTAGGGTTTCAGTAATTTGCCGTAGCGCTATTATTGTTGGTCCTTCCATATTTTGTCTGTCCTGGGGCTGCAGTGGTTGTGTATTTACGGGTTGGTTCTGTGGTTGTTGTTGTTCCACACCCAGCTGTTGAAAATTTTGTAGTAAATCGTCCATGGTCTATGATCGCTAGTTATTCGCTTTATCAAAGAGAAGTGGTCACGGGCACCATATAACCAACATGTAACCGGGGCAGGTGTTCCTTAGGACTGGAACGGCACCATATTACATTCATGTGGCAGTGCCGGTATATGCAGTATTTTCAATTTACTTTACAGAGAGCAGATGTTTAACTGGCCTAATCACCAGAGATTTAGATTTCTCTCTTACGTTTGTTTTACCAGGTTCGATTTTCTTCTCTTAGGTGTTGATGTAGCGAATTCAATTGAAATGGACAGATTTCTTATCTAGATTTCAAAACTGTAGTAATTCACCTTCTCAACAGCGTTCGATTTCATGCAAAACTTTTAATATCTTTCCGCATGAAACTTAAAGTTTCAACAAAGTCTGGAACTCAGAACATTTTTACAATAATAAGCATAATAAAATTTTATCATCTCATCAGATGCTTTCATCGATGCAAAAATCCCTTTTTGCATCTTTGTCTCGTAGGCCTACTCAATTGTCAAATATGGCGAACCTTCTCATTCCTCCGTGTTCCTTCCTTTAAGTTACAGTCTTATTTTAGGTTCGACTACATTTACCCATCTCCTCAGATTTGTCCTTGATTTCTTTATTGTCATAAGCATTCCTGGAGTTAAATGCTTTCCAACACAAGAATAGTCTACTCTACCTGATTTGAGGTGTAAGACATTGTTTTTTCAAATTGACTCAAATCCTCGAGCCTAGTTCTGCTGCGACTAGGGTTGGGAGCTCTATTCAGAATACATGTTTAACTATTGTCACTACTTACGCCAGTGAGAAAATATATAACACTCAATGTCCTGAATTACACATTTTATAATAAATGTTGTAGTTTGATTTCCTCAAACTAAGAAATATGTAGAGCTGTACCAGATACGACCTCTTGAGTTGCGCTCTTTCATTCTACTGCCAAAATGGCGTCCTGTTCCACTTTCCCCGGGGTAAATCTGAGCTATCCGATTGGTCAGGGGAAATCACCCAATTATTAGAAATAGCGTGTGGAAGCGACTCTTTGTCCTAAATATGTGACACTATTTATTATTTTCTGTTTCTCATAAAATATAAAATTATAGGGTGGTCTGTGCTTCCTCTGTCTTGTAAGAATATAGTCTGTTTCCAAAGGAACAACTATGTACACGGCCACACGATCTTGTGCCAAGTGAAGATATGAAGATAGGGGTTATGCTGCTTGATATAATGCCAACGACAAAGAAATAACACAGCGATCGTAGTTCATCAATACTTTCGACGAATCAAAACTGCATCAAGAAGATAACTCTCTTGAAGACGACTGTTACTATTTATTTACGTACATAAGTCTTCACAGTAAAACGATGTCACTTCACTCTATTATTTTAATCAGTGGACTCTGATTAAGTTCTTAGATTTTTACTGACCGTTATGCGTTAGCTACACTTCTTGGATTTGTTAATGTCTGTAATTACTTTTGCCATTGTGATAAACTTTTCCTATATCTTTCTTATTTTATTTTCTCCCACATTTGGGCTCTTTCATTCCACGTTGGCTCTTTCATCGTTTTCTATTAATCCTTAATCAAGACTGAATTTTAAACGGTAATCTTGATTACTCGCATCTGGTTTCTAAAGAACCACAATTGTTCTTTCATCGGAGGTAAAGAAATTCTTTTGATTCAGTTCCCCACCTTGTTAAACACATCTGTAATCTTTATTACTCGCGACTGGTATCTAAAGAACCACATTTGCTCTTTCATCGGTGGTAAAGAAATTCTTTTGATTCAGTTCCCCACCTTGTTAAACACGTCTGGTTACATGAGGAGAGCGCGGCTGACACAACAGCTTAAACACAACGGTCACTGTCTTTCACAATACAATAGACCCGGCAACAATGAACTCCAGACGTATGATATCAAAGGCCCTCAACGCGGAACAACCTTTGCTTCCAGAAGGAATACAATAAGCCCGGCACGGTAAAGGGCCTTGCTAGCATGCAAGTGACAATGGACCAAGGGAACAAAGGCCGCCGCCAGCAGCATAGAACAAAAGCTGACACGCGGGGCGATAGACAAACAGAAGTTGACGGAGGGCTTTGTGACAGTAGGAAAGGCGGGTGATTTTATTTGCATCTGTTTGTCATACAGCACGGCATTGAAAGTTGGTAGCGAGTGGCCCACCCACTTTTAGACTGACAGGGGACAAGAGAGATTCTAGGTACGAGAGACCAGATGGACTCTTAGCTATTGGTTGTATAGGCGGAGTGTCATGTCACAGGCTAGATTTGGGAACATATGGGCGTCTTATGAATATATGTACCGCGCAGTTCGTTAGAGAGAGGAGTCCAGTTTTTTCAACATTATGGTGTAGAGAAAAATCCCTGAAGCATAGCCTGCAATTAATTTAGTGTGGATAAAATATTTCATTTCTGTGGTGTATTGTGTTCTTGAAGGATTTTGCGAAGGGAAAATAAGGTTAGTAGATCTTATACAGATTATTAATACTTTTTTCTTATTCTTTATTCATTTTAACCTCAAAGCTTAATGTGTGAAAGATAGTTTTTCAATTAATTCTTTTCATAAATGATTAATAAAATCAGAAGATTTTCCTCTGAGATGATAGGCTGAAAGGAAGTAATTAATAGTACATACTTCACCTTCATCTAGCTTGTTAAATCTTCACAGTCTTCCATTCGCACCCACTCTCGTGCACAATATATTTAACATCATTAGAATTGAACTCATAGAGATCAATAGTGAGTAGTAGAATAAATGAAAGTGAACCAATGATATTAAGTGTGAAAACTTATGAAGACTTTTGTGTGTCGTCAGTCCAGCAGAAGTCTGAGTCTACACGCTACGTGTCTGACGTCTAACCAGAAAAAAGTTATCAAAACGGACATTTGGCTAGCAGAATTCGCCATAGGGCATCCTTCATTCCTCAAATAAAAAGGAATATTTTTCGCCCACGATTAAGACCGTGGACGCAGCATTTTTCGTCACCTTATATCACGTGCGCACAAGTTCAATACATAGTTATATCAAGTTCAAATCACTCGAAAGCTTACTTCATGAGTCACTCTAAAGCTCACAGCTAATTGCTTATTCAAATATCAAGTTCAGCTCCATCGAAAGCTACTACATGAGTCAATCTAAAGCTCACAGTTGATTACTTATCCAAATAGCAAATTCAGCTCCATCAGAAGCTTAACATCTGAAGTCAAGGTAAAGAGCTCTAAAGTTGAATCTGATATTTGTACAAAGTGCAACACACTCTTAAGCGCATTCCATGAAGCAGACTCCAAAGTCGAATCCAGTGCAGCTTACTCCAAGTACATTTCATGAATCACGAGTACATACTCAAGTTAAGAGTCTACATAGCAAGAACATTTCGTGAAGATATCCAATCTGGCCAGTGCCTTTCGGAGATTAGACAACAGACATTTTTCATAAAACTTAACTGTTGATCAACGCTACAGAGATATTGTCAAACAGTGAAGGACTGTATATCGTCAACGTTCTCAGTACAACAAAAGTTTTCATCAGAACGTGGATGTCTCGTACAATCTTGGCAGTTGCAGGATAAAACCTGGAATACAAATAATCACAACCCTTGTATGGTCCAGCACTATTCTGTCCTTACACACAATGGACGTAACAAACAGTGTCAGACATTGTGCTAACATATGCACAGGACAATTTACCTCAGTACCACTCACAGCCAGTTCAGTGTGACTACACTTTCCTTATAAATCCTAAGTTAGATCCATTTGTCCATGATCCGCTTCCATACAATGATTTGGTCTAGTATAAACTACTAAGTAACACATATCAATACATTTAAACAAATCCTGTCATCCTTTCTTATGGTCCTGATAAGTGTGTCGTTCCTTTAAGAAATACTCCTTTAAATACGTTATCAAACTTACAGGCTTTCTTTTGCCATCATTCTCAATTATTCCAAACATTTACAAGGCTGGCTTTCCTCTTAACTGTACACATATGCTGGCGGTTTCTGCCGGCAACACAATAGTCCTGTAATTTTTCTTGACACATACCACACCTTTCTAACGCACAAGTGGATTAATCACAGGAAAATTACATAATTATATACATATATATATTCTTTCTTACCCTCAGGCAATACACACAAGCTGTAACAGGCTGTTAATGGGCATCTAGGTCTGCTATTCAGATGCAGTGGCAAAGTATATGACAGTAACACTTTTTCCGCTCTCCTGTTCAGCTTGCTTTTTGAAAAGTTGTTGCCTCAATTCAGCCAAGTTCAAGGACTTATATACTACTACATCCTCCGTCTCGGATGGCATGGGGTAAAAGCGGTGTTAAAAATCTAAACCTGAGACGTATTTTTGCCGTCAGTTCAATTAGCAAAATTTTTAATATTCATTATCTTTCTTAATTCTGGGACGATTTTGATCATTTAAAGCTAGAATTATACTGTGAATTTATCTCTACCGTTCTATATAATAATTGTTTAGGTAGCAAAATGCATTTAAATCTATGCAGACTTTAACTAACTAAATTGGGGACTACCCTGATGTATAGATGTCATTTTAACCGATCTTTCTCTCTAACTAAACTACTATTCGAGGAAGTCTTTCCACCTACCTCTAAAGTAACATTCCCGTTGTTGAAATATCTATACTTTTCCGTTTAAACATCTTTATTCCTTAAGAAATTAAATAACTTCTTACTATCATTTGCACACAGTGGGCCTCCATGTTAAGCATAAAATGTTCCAGTATACACACCAAGAAAGGAGCGTTTTCATTGGCTATTATATCAGGCAGTTTCCCACAGTATGGTTTACGGTATGACGTGTTGTAAGACAGACCAAATCACGACACACAAGCTCATTTTTATATTTAATTAACTACAATATTAATATCTCATCTGTGTGTTTTTGTGTGAATAGTCTTTTACTAGCATCACGTTCTAACCACTACTAACCCTATATGTGTAGAGATTTAATAATTAATAAACCCACTAATCGTTTGATCATTATCTAGTTTGTTAATGTATCACTCGTGCTGTCGCTGTTAACTAGTTACATATAGGTAAATTTCTACACTCAGATGAGGTTGGGGGCTTTTTCTGTTACGGGATCTAAGGGCAGAAGCTAAGGTCGTGGTAAAACAGAACTCTTTCCATAATTAACTAGAAAACACTGTCCAGTGGAAAGCATTCGCATTCCCTTCTTCTTGTCCCTATCTCGAATAGGTCTTTATTCTTTCTTAACGAGCCAATTTCTAGAGACCTTCTACGTAATATTTCATAGGCGAAAACTACTGTCGTAGTTGCCCCAATACTCACCAGACGACAGCCATCACGTCGATAAATTATTCATTTATTATATTACACAATCCATTTTATATCTGCGCAGTAATCTTAGCGCTGCTGCATTCAATATATTTACATTTTGCTTACCACGCCATATATCACTATCATATCAATTGCTGATTCTTCTGGCACGACGGCCCTTATAACATGTCATTCGACGTTTAGCAATTTATTTAATCTGTTGGACACTCCCGTCCTGAAGAACAACTCCTTTATTTAAATATAAATACTATCATGGGCTCGAAATCCATAACACAGGCTAACGCTACATATATGCTAGTGGTTACACCACATATACTACTGGACAAAAGTTAAGGGCCACCATTCAGTTTAGACAAGATTTATATAATTGATTGGCAAACTGTAAAGACAAGTGAAAATGTCATTAAAACTGAGCTCGGAGAAATGTGTATACATTTCTGTGTGCACTAGGTTAATTTTTTTTTAAATGTCCAAAAACTGGGTCACTTTAACCCGCACGTGAAAATTGCCATTGTTGCTGCAAAAACTCGTGGTTTTTGCAACACGCCCCACTAGTTCAAAAGGTGAAAAAGTGAGTTGAATTTGAATGCACGTGGAAAATGATCATCGGTAAAGAGTGTTCACCGTTGGTATGCAAAAAATCAGTATGACAAGTGGTCGAAATGATCACTGCATTAGCCATGCCACCAAGGAGAAGTCTCAGCACTGTAGACCGTGGTCGAGCCATGGCATGGATTCAGGATGGTCAATCTGTTCGTCTTGTTGCAAGACGTTTAGCAGTGTCCCACTCTACCATTCAGAGACTTCTTGAGAGATTTCAAGCTACCGGACTTTTGGAAAATCGACCCTGCTCACGAAGAATTATATAAACCTTGTCTAAACTGAATGGTGGCCCTTAACTTTTGTCCAGTAGTATATTATGAACACTAGCGATAGGCATGAATGCCACATGAAAACTTGTCACTAGGCATAACGCGTCATCATACTCTACTGCGATGCGTCTAAGTGAGTCTTATAGTTGGGGATGCCACATGGTGCAATCATCCTGACCGAAATAAACCAGCCACGATAATTACTCACCATGAGGCAGTCCCCAACATCGTAATAGCGGGATAAGCCTGTATATGTTTCTCATGTCACCTATATTTCTTTATTTCTTATGTCTTTATCCGTTGTTTATTAATGTTCCATATATTTTGTCATAAAATCAAGGATTCACATTTTATTTATTCAGACTAGTCTTTCATTCCGCGACTGTTTTGTTTTGGTATATGATTCTTTGTTTTCTCCACATTTATTTTTATTTCATGCACTGCCATAGTTAATCTATCGATTAAAATATGTGAAGGGGCATATTACTATTATTATTTTGATATTTACATTTTTTCCTCTATTTCTTACTCACATGTTTCATCCACAAACCAAATCTATGTCCATCTATGTCATTGCGTCCTGGTCTTTAAAAAGATAATATCAGCTAAAAACCAAATTACAGGAAACAGGATATTGTTAACTCCCCTTCTTCCATGTCTTATCGTTTTCATTGTGAAATCTTCTTAATATATATCAATATTTTTTCCATAAAAGAGTTATTCAGATTTCATTTATTTATATTAGTTTTTCATGTCGTTATTTTTTATGGTATCTACGCCACGTCCTCGGCATTTCGTGGAAGGACGTAGTGACATATGTCGAGGTGTTGTCACGTGCTGGCCTTAAAAGCAAACACATACTGCTTAGACAACGCAGACTACGCTGGCCTGACAATGTCCGCCGCATGGAAGATGGTTGCATCCCTAAAAGTATCTTCTGTAGACAACTGGCAGATGACAAAAGAACAGCCAGACGACCACAGCTGAGGTTCAAAGATGTGTACAAGAGAGACATGAAGGCACAAGACATAAATCCAGCAACCTAGCAGGATGAAGCTGCCGATCGCACCAAGAGGTGATTCTCCCTCCGGGGCCACATTATACTGGTCGAAAAGAAGCTCTTGCAACAAGCAGAAGAGAAACGAACACGCCGACAGCAGGAAAAAAAAAATAGCGGAGGGTTATCACCTCAGGGGCGCATACCCATGGTCAGTTATGACTCAAGGGGCACTACTGTTTTTTTGTGTGATTCTTTTGTTGTTGATTTTTTTCTTCTCGTTCAGTTTTATTTTCTGCCAAGACGTGATAAACTCTAGAGTTCAAAATACTTTGATATGTCATATTATTATAGTTTATTATTATTATTTTGCCGTCTTTTAAATGTTCTATTTTTTCCCCGTCTCTTACTCCATGTCATGTTTCCTCTATACACCAAATCTGTTTCCACCTCTCTCATTGCGTCCTGGTTAAAAAAAAAATCAACATTATCAGCCAAAACAAATTACATGCAACAGTAAAATCGTTAACTACCGTCTCTTCTACAACAACCACCAGCGCTCACTGCCACGATTGAGACTCCGTTTTTGTGTCTTGTCCATCCCACTGACCAGAACAATCAGCTTTGGCACAAGATCATCTCGGTAACGGCGCTAGTCCGGACCACTGGTCACTAGAAGGACGAGGTCAGGCCATCCCCTGTAATCTGATCATTGTCCGAGCGTGTAGACCGCCAGCTGTATTTGTTATACTGGAAACTGGTTGGCGCTGACTCCAGACATCAGTCAATAGTAGTCCACGTGTCCTCATTAACGGTGTCGTTGTATATCGTCTTTGTTATTGTTAAGTAATAGAATAAAGCTAACCAGATCTCCTTCATGTCGCTGTCTTATAGCCAAATTGTCTTCCTGCCTGCATGTCGGTCTGTCTATCTGCCAGTCTGTCTGCCTGCCTGTCTTCTTCTTCGTCTGGCTGTATGCCTGTCTGTACGTCTGTCTGTATATCTGCTTGCCTGCTTTGTTTTTAATGTTGTATTTTTTAAATCGCCTCTTGTATTATATTGTTTTATGTATAAACATATATCTCTCCCTCCCTCCCTCTCTCTCTCTCTTTCTATCTTTCTCCCTCCTTCTATCTAATTTCTTCCACGTGATCTAAAAAAAAAACAACCTCAGTCTCTGTTCATACAATCCTAGACTTTTCGAATACTTCGTGAGTGCTGATTACATGCCCCCCTCTAATGTGATTAATGTTTCCGTATAAATATATAAAACTGAGTGTAGATTTAATGATGATGTTTGTACATTTCAACATATTTTATTTCATGGTTATAATGAGATACTGTCAATGTGAGTATACTATTTTATTTTACTTTTACAACTCTGAATTACTTTAAATTCATGTGTAAAACGCATGTGAAAATAAAAGAATTCTGTATAAAAAAATGAAAGAAAGTACGGGCAGAATGTCAGACGAGTCTGCGTGCCCAATTCTCAACCTTTTGAAAATGAATTTCGTTCGTTCTCCCCCTCCCTCCCTCTCCCTCCCTCTCTTTCTCTCTCCATATCTCTCAATCCTACTTGCGGAAGGAACAGTCTTCCACACCACCTAAAACACCTTCCTACACAATACTAATTTGAAATAGCACTTTTCAAACACATCATCAACACCTTCTATGGTACCCCCTTACCTGTGCACATCTCATCCATATGTCAACCTTTATTTTTCTCTCCCGCTCGTTCCGAGGTCAAGTTATTTTCCTGTGTGAACAATTTGTATTATATATATATATATATATATATATATATATATATATATATATATATATATTTATATATATATATATATATATATATATATATATATATATATATATATATATATATAATATATGTAGTATTGTTAAATGATGTTATATATGTGAGCAAGTAACTGTATACCACTGAACTTTAGAAATATGTCATATTTTCTTGTGTTTAAAATGTCAAGATGTGTATTAGAATTAGCAGATATTTATTTATTTATTTATTTTTTTTGGCATTAACTGCTGGACATTTTGTTTGTTTGTTTAAACTGCTGGACATATATTTTTTTTAAACTGCTGGACATTTTTTTTTTACTGCTGGACATTTTTTTTTTTAAAACTGCTGGACATTTTTTTTTTAAACTGCTGGACATTTTTTGTGTGTGTGCACGCGCACACACACACACACACACACACACACACACACACACACATATATATATATATATATATATATGTTATTGATTGATGATACATGCAGACATGGTGGTCAAATTAATTGTTGACGGTTTGACCGCATGATTGAATATCAAGAACGAGTATGAAAGACAAAGAGCAGGATGTCAGACCTGCCAGTGTGCACAGTTCTCAACCCTGTAAAAATAAAATTTGTTTGTTCTCTTCTCCGTGTGTTTTTGGTTTCCCTCTGTCTCTCTTCATAAAGTTGGGCCTAGTATAGTGAAAGCATTATCAGTTCACTTCCTACGACAGCATCTGCTATAGGACTCAAAGCTGCTCTTGTCTGGCACAAAGCAGACTGTTCGAGTATTTCATGAGTTCTGACACTGGCTAACAAAAAAAACAAAAAAATTTTCTTTCTCTAACATTTCTGTGTTTTTCTGGTCAATTTTAATGCGCTGTTTTTAAATCTGCAAACCGTTTTTCTCTATCAGGTCGGATCTCTAGAAATACGCAATTGAAGTTTTTTAACAACGCATACAGTATTACAACATCATTCGTACAAGAAGTATAACAGTTATGTAGGCTTGAATTTCTTTGCAGTCGACTTTCGTCGGTGAATGGCATGTGGTACATCGCGATGAAGCATCCAACAGTAATCGGCAAGCATGGTCACACTCCACCGTCCTTGATAACATGACTCCATTACGGCGATATCTTGATGGAATCGTTCTCCATGTTCATCGCTGACTTCGCCAAGGTTGTCAGGGAAAAAAATCAAGATGCAAATCGAGCAAATGGATTTTGAGGGACATGTGACAGCCCATAATTCTGTATGCATCTATGCACTGCTTAACAATATGCACATAGTCGACAGATTTGTGATTTCCCAGAAAGTAATCGACGATCGATTTGAATGCCATCCATGCGAGAAGTTCACTACCATGTAACAAGTTCTCGAATTGTTTGTCTGCAATAACTTTCCTAATCTGAGGTCCTACAAAGATACCTTCCTTTATCTGTGTATCGCTAACTTGCGGAAACTTTTCTCGAAGATAAGTGAAAGCTTTGCTCGTTTTATCTAACGCTTTTACGAAATTCTTCATGAGCCCCAACTTTATATGTAACGGTGGTAAAATGATGCTGTCTGTGTTAACTAATGGCTCGTGTATTACATTTTTATGCCCGAGCTGCATACGATCCGTGATAGGCCACACCTTTCTTGCATAATGTTCCTGTCTGTTGCGGCTGTCCCATTCACATAGGAAGCAACAAAATTTAGTATACCCTATCTGCATGCCCGTGAGAATTGCAATGACCTTTAGGTCTCCATAAATCCGCCATTGGTAGTCATTGTACTTTATTTTTGCCAAAAGTATAGCCATATTGTCATAAGTTTCTTTCATATGAACGAGTAGGCGACTGGAAGTGATGAAAATAAATTTCCGTTATGTAATAACACGGCTTTTAAACTAGTCTTGGAAGAGTCGATGAAAAGTCACCATTCGTTGACTATGTGCTCATGACCGAGGTGCACCGTTAGACCGTTTACACCTTTGCAATAGCAAATGTCATCATCCATCTCAAAGTATTGAACAAGTTCTCCGTGTCTATGACGAAATTTAGATATCACAGTATTGGGCGCTAAAAGATTCCATTCTTTGAGTCGCGAACCGAGTAATTCCGCTTGTCCTTTGGTAAGAGCGAGATCACTTATTAGATCTGAAAGTTCTGAATGGTTAATTTAGTGAACACCATCATTCATCGGTATATAATCCGAGTCAGAATTAGTTTCTAAAGCAGGTAAACTATCACTTTCTGATGGTTCATTCACGTCCAACGGATATTGTTCTGGTGGAACTGGGATCGGACACGTGATTGGATCATAAGGCACTGGTTTCGAAACCGATTCAATATTTGGATAAACCACAGACTTTCTAGTTTTAAAAGTAAAACCATGGATATTTGTCAAGCAGAAGTAACAATCAGTAGCGTGATTTGTCGGTTCACGCCATATTACTGGCACTCCAAAAAACATCGACTTATGCTTCGGCGATTTTCGTAACCAACCTGCCAATGTATTTGCACAAGTTGAACAAACTGCATTTGGCTTCCAAGATTTATTTGCATCATCAACTTACGAATCGAAATAAAGTTCAAATGCTTTCTTTAGTAATGGTGTAAAGTTTTTCTGGTGAACACGATCGGTAAAATATCCGCACACGTAACAGAACAGATCAGCCTAATTTCTACAACTTCTAGAAGCCATATTTCGCTCAGAATTATTTCAAAATACAGTAACTATTTGAAAAATAGCGTAACATATGTCATGCATCTTTTAGCAGTATAAAAAGTAGAATTATTTTGCATTTTATTAATTTTTAATAAGTAATGTAGTAAAAATGAAACGGAGCAAATAACGGTTTCCCAAAAATATATTTATTCACGAATATCTTAAGAACTCGATGTGATAGAGATAAACGGATTTCAAATTTGAAATCAGCGCAAGAAACTGACCTAAGAACACTTATTCTTATATAAGAAAGAAAAATGTTGTTTGTCAGTGTTATATGCCACACTAACCTGATTATGTTTCAAATCATTGTCTGATGTACTGTATAGAGGATGTGGATTTTATTTGTTTGTTTGTTTTTTCTTTGCCTTTTTTTCATTAAATTCTTTCTGGTATCCTTTAAACATACTTAAATTTGATTGTGATTGGATACTATAATGTATGCTGTTATATTACCTTTATAATATTGCATGCCTTTAAAGAATGCCAAAAGTAACACGTGAGAATGAAAGGACACAGTATGCAAGAGAGAGAGAGAGAGAGAGAGAGAGAGAGAGATAGAGAGAGATAGATAGAGAGAGAGAGAGAGAGAGAGAGAGAGTGTGTTAGACGAGCCTGCGTGCCCAGTTCTAAACCCATTAAAAATAAAGTTCCTTCGTTTGTTCGTTCTCTCTCTCTTTCCTTTTAGTTATTATTTGTTTGTGGCTGTATCTAGTTTTTAAAGTCAGTATCATTTATTTTAGAGTATTTCCATTATCTTTTTATTCCCTTTAAAAAAAATGTTTATTTTTGCGTTTCTTCTTCGTCTTCTTCTTCGTACACTATCAGACGTCGTCCACTCTCAGACGTCCACTTGAATGTTCTCAAAGAAAGCAGAAGTCAGTTTGAGGCTATTTGACTCCCCGTAAAGCTTTTCCACAAAAGGAGCTTGCGTCGGCCATATGTGCTTTCTCTGTATCGCATATAAGGGGCAACTTTGAAGCAAATGTTCAGCAGTCATTTTATCAGTGCCACAGTTACACTGATCGGTAGTTCCTATCTTTAGCTTGTTGAATAGATGGTATCTCAATCTGTTGTGGCCAGTGCGGAGTCTGAAGATTACAACTTGTTCTCTTCTGTTGAGCTGGTAGTAAGCATCATTTTGTGTGTGACCTGGATGTTCTACATTCCATTTGTTTCTGTATCTGATTCTAATAATACTCTTTGCCTCCACGAAAGTTATGCTTGCATCAGGCTGGGGTAGATATGAACCTTCTTTTGCCATTGTCAGCCTCTTCATTGCCGGTGATGTTACAATGAGATGGGATCCATTGGATCACAACACTTATGAATCGTTGACAAAGTTTTTTTGCCTCTCTCAACCAAACATTTATCACTGTATTTGTAAAATATTGGCATATTGACTTTTTTCCGTCGCCTTTTGTGTTTTTGTATTTATTTATTTATGTTTTGGGTCTCGTTTTTTTCTTGCCATTATCAGTTGTTTCCTGTCGTTTTCTCACTGTCACATTGCTGTGATGTATTCTGTCGTTTTCTATTGCATCTCCGTTGTGTTTTTAGTTTATATATTATTTCAATCATCTTATTTTCTTCTTGTCCCTTTTAGCTCTATATAGAGAATAGAACCGCCGCTACAACTGGTCCGCTCACATGAAGCCTGCATGAAAGTATTCGTGCGGTCTTACAGCAATGATTTGTTTTAATGATTGGGTTGCCATCCCCGTGCACAACATCATGTTAGTAACCTCTTACATCTTGGAGGAGCAGTGAACCTGTTCTGTCTTTGTCTGCTTCTCATTGACCACCGGAACTACACGGGGAATATTGCCTGCCTTGCTTTTTCCTTATTTCTAATTTGCACGGTTTCTGATCTTACTGTACCTGTGCCATCAAGGGGCAGGAATAAGGGAATCAGTTACAGAGAAAGAATTGTGGTTCTTGAGGAGTATGCTACGTAAACCAAAGGCATCTTAGAATTAAATTGAGGAAATGTTAGAGTGAGACAATAATACAAGATTGCTGTTAATAAAAGAACAAAAGAAGACAAGCAAAACTCATTGAACACACAGAAACGAAGGTCCGGGAAAAACAGTACAACTGAAAAAGTAGCAGATATGGTGGGAAAGCAAAGTCCGGGAAATACATTTACAACAGAAAAAATAGCAGACGTGGTGAGAAAGGAAGGTCCGGGAAAAACATTTACAACAGGAGAAGTAGCAGATGTGGTGAGAAAGGAAGATTCACGGGAAACAGCTACAACAGAAAAAGTAGCAGACGTGGTGAAAAAAGGAAGGTCCGGGAAAAACAACGGACAAGTAGCAGACGTGCACAGAAAGGAAGGTCCGGGGGAAAAAACCCATTACAACAAGAAAAGTAGCTAACGAGGTGTACAAGGATGGTCTGGTAAAAACAGTTACAACAGGTAAAGCAGCAGACGAGAACAGAACGACTAGGAAAGAAACAGTAACAACAGATAAAGCAGCAGACGAGGACAGGACGACCAGGAAAGAAACAGTTACAACAGGTAAAGCAGCAGACGAGGACAGGACGACCAGGAAAGAAACAGTTACAACAGGTAAAGCAGCAGACGAGGACAGGACGACCAGGAAAGAAACAGTTACAACAGGTAAAGCAGCAGACGAGGACAGGACGACCAGGAAAGAAACAGTTACAACAGGTAAAGCAGCAGACGAGGACAGGACGACCAGGAAAGAAACAGTTACAACAGGTAAAGCAGCAGACGAGGACAGGGCGACCAGGAAAAAAACTGTTACAATAGGAAGAGTAGCAGACAAAGGAGGGAAAGGACCGAAAAAAGAAATCAGTTACCACACGGAAAGTAGCAGGCGGGGACAGAAAGGAAAAATATCGAATGACAGGACAAGATGGCGGGGGGGGGGAAATGAGTATAGTTCGTCTGGAATTTACATGATAGATATTCACGGAGTAAATTGATTATCGGTAAATTGATTGCCAGCGCTACTAGGCATGGCGCATGATGATGATCTGCACCATACCGTCTACATTGTATTACGCGTGTTTTTCATATTATGTTTTCCTATATGTTCGTCCACAATTCTCGTACTGCCCCGAGTCCTCTTTATTTCTCCTTCACTAGCCACAATGGGCAAACATTATTCTTCTGTCCTAATTTACCTTGACGCGGCTGGCGTAGGTGATAATGTCTGCCCACAATTTTCCGTCCCCAGTGCTGTATATCAGTTATCCTCACCGACTCACTATCAGTTATCCTCACCGACTCACTATCAGTTATCCTCACCGACACACTATCAGTTATCCTCACCGACTCACTATCAGTTATCCTCACCGACACACTATCAGTTATCCTCACCGACACACTATCAGTTATCCTCACCGACACACTATCAGTTATCCTCACCGACACACTATCAGTTATCCTCACCGACACACTATCAGTTATCCTCACCGACTCACTATCAGTTATCCTCACCAACTCACTATCAGTTATCCTCACCGACTCACTACCAGTTATCCTCACCGACTCACTATCAGTTATCCTCACCGAATCACTATCAGTTATCCTCACCGACTCACTATCAGTTATCCTCACCGACTCACTATCAGTTATCCTCACCGACTCACTATCAGTTATCCTCACCGACACACTATCAGTTATCCTCACCGACTCACTATCAGTTATCCTCACCGAATCACTATCAGTTATCCTCACCGACACACTATCAGTTATCCTCACCGACTCACTATCAGTTATCCTCACCGACTCACTATCAGTTATCCTCACCGACACACTATCAGTTATCCTCACCGACACACTATCAGTTATCCTCACCGACTCACTATCAGTTATCCTCACCGACACACTATCAGTTATCCTCACCGACTCACTATCAGTTATCCTCACCGACTCACTATCAGTTATCCTCACCGACTCACTACCAGTTATCCTCACCGACTCACTATCAGTTATCCTCACCGAATCACTATCAGTTATCCTCACCGACTCACTATCAGTTATCCTCACCGACTCACTATCAGTTATCCTCACCGACTCACTATCAGTTATCCTCACCGACACACTATCAGTTATCCTCACCGACTCACTATCAGTTATCCTCACCGAATCACTATCAGTTATCCTCACCGACACACTATCAGTTATCCTCACCGACTCACTATCAGTTATCCTCACCGACACACTATCAGTTATCCTCACCGACACACTATCAGTTATCCTCACCGACTCACTATCAGTTATCCTCACCGACACACTATCAGTTATCCTCACCGACACACTATCAGTTATCCTCACCGACTCACTATCAGTTATCCTCACCGACACACTATCAGCTATCCTCACCGACACACTATCAGTTATCCTCACCGACACACTATCAGTTATCCTCACCGACTCACTATCAGTTATCCTCACCGACACACTATCAGTTATCCTCACCGACTCACTATCAGTTATCCTCACCGACACACTATCAGTTATCCTCACCGACACACTATCAGCTATCCTCACCGACACACTATCAGTTATCCTCACCGACACACTATCAGTTATCCTCACCGACTCACTATCAGTTATCCTCACCGACACACTATCAGTTATCCTCACCGACACACTATCAGTTATCCTCACCGACTCACTATCAGTTATCCTCACTGTGGTGAAGTGGGATGTTATAAATATTTATAGGGGACTTAGTGTACTGACTGAGATCAGCTGTGAAGGTATCTATATCTATTAAAAGTAGTGTATTATAGATAACCTTACTTGCTACCACATATCTCTTTATCTCAGTCAGAATTATTCTGGAATAGTGTGATGCTACGTTATGTGTCTAGGGTATGAGTATGGTGAAGTGTAAGTCACAACAACAGACAGATAAACAATTTAATGTAATCCACTACTCTTGACAACACTGTGACACTCACATACATATAACACTCTACAAAGATATCTTAAAAGAGTCACTGATAAACTTTCGAATAACAATATGTATTCATTACTGGCATGAATGAATATGTGTCCTGATTCAACTACAAGGGAACCAGGAATCACAATCAATTTAAATTACAAGTTATGTACAGAATGTATTTAATATGAATATTGTAGTGACATATATTATTACAAATGTTCTATGTGTGTCAGTTGTGTAGTAGTAAAATGAGGTAATACTGGTTTTGTTTTGTTCAAGCTCTGTTGGTATTTGTCATCATGACTTCAATAGTTTGTCTTTAGGGACTATTATTGGAGATGTTCACAGTTCCTGATTTTAAGACAAGTAAATTCCCCTCTGAATGGTATTTTTATAAAGTTATTTCAAGATGAGGGGACAGAATGTTGAGCTCAGCTGGCCAACTCTGCTTATCTTGAGTGATGGCGGCAGGAAAGGACTCCTCTGCTCGAATTCTCCTCTGGGCTGAGGAGACACCTCACTGATAGCTAAAAAGACCAAGGAGTATGCTGTCCGACTCTGGATTCAGCAAATCTCTGACCAGATGCTGCTCAGTACCATCAAGACCACTGTCCCTGAAATCAAGAAGGATGTACCTTCTACTTCATAACTAATTTATATTCTCTTTTACACTGATCACAATACAGCACAAACATTGCGTTCAGAGCGTTAGGCCAACAGTCAGCTTCATTTGAAATACTTTATTCCAGTATTACCCTTCTTAATGGTTACTACTCCTCTGCACTTCCAGCATTATTTCTTTCTAGTCAATCATCCAGGTGTCAGTGTACTATTTGGCCATTCCATGCCGTTTTACTTCTCTCCGACACCCTCTGTTCAGGCTGGAGCATTATAGGCTTTACCTCACGTTTGCCACTGAACTACACATATATATACAGGCATAAATCAACAATTCACATTCAATTTTTTCATTAAAAGATACTGAATGGTTCAAGCTTACCACAATTTCATGGAAATAAACACAGATACGTTGATTAGCAATGAATTCTGGCACAAACTGGCACAAATTCCGTTCTGCCTATGTTCCAGGCTTTTATTTTAGCAAAAATGTGAGCTGGCTTCAACGTACTGTCGCTTTATCAAGCTTATTTGAATTAGTGGTCTCGAACTAACGCTCCCAAGTGTGTATATCAGCGAGACTGGCCAATGAGCCACGTTTCGACAAGTGTTTGAAAAAATGTTATCTTTTCCCGTCTCCCCCCAACAACCAAGATAGTATTTATAGCCCGACCAATCGTGGTTAGGCTTTCATTTGTTGCGCTCCAATCAATTTGGAGTTTACATGGTAGGCTATTTATGTAACGTAAGGTTTTTTTCAAACACGTTATAAAAAAAATTTTATGAGCAGAAATGATTTTATGCTGTCAGGCACCCCCAATATTTTATTTTGGGTATAATTTATTAATTCCTGGACTATTTGCGTAACGTTTTACATATTATTTGTCAGCAAACCCTAAGGAACCCAAAAATACTAATTTAAAGGAGCTACGTGGCTGCGTTCAAAATATGCAATTTCTTCTATCTCCTGTTTAGAAGATGTGCTGTCTGGGTACTGTTATGTGTTCAAACGTAAACCCATATAATGTTGTCTTTTCTAATAAGAGTCTGTTATGATTTATAAACCTAACTCTGGGAAAGGGTAGTGTATTTTATCACTGTCCGTCTGAAAAAAAATTAGTGCATGTAGACTTACACGCGTGATGGTAGTAATTGTGTATCGCGCGAAGCGGGTTTTGGCAGTGTTCGGCTTTCTGCCTCTCCCTTCGCTTTTTATCCCTTTAGTCCATCTGTTCGTTCGTTTTGGTAACGCAGTATAATTAATGTTAGGGTTAATTTAGGTCATTACGCAGTCTGCCTCTCAATGTTTTTCCAAGAAATACAGCACACGTTTCATTGAAGAAAGCGGGTAATAATACAGTAAGCTATTACTATCAACGTGAAAGCGTTACAATTTGCAGACGAAGCAGAAAACAAGGGGGATTTCGAGTACATTCTTCACGACACCTCCCCCCTTAAAACAGACATTATATGTCAGTCCTTTATTCTATATACACATAGAGAAATTTATTATTATTTCTGGGGTTTACGGTGATTCTCATCACACGGATGGCGGCTTAAAAAATCCGCTCCCAAAATTGGTTTTTCCAGATATATACTCAATGCTAAAATTATATGGAGCCAAAAGTAAAGACCATCGGAGTAACCTAGAGTTCTCATGCTTAGCCTAGCCTGTGCTAAAAACGATAAAGGTTTGTGGTCTGTTTGCAACTTAAATGCCTTCCCATATAGATAAATATTGAATTTCTTTATTGCCCATATTACTGCAAGACATTCTTTTTTCGCTAGTTGAGTAGTTGATTTCAGCTTTATTCAACTTTCTGCTAGCATATGCCACTGGGCTTAATTCCCCATCCAATGCATCTGATTTCTGTAGTAGAGTTGCACCTAACCCAATATTACTTGCATCCGTCCTTACTATGAATTCTTGACTTAAGTCAGGTAATTTCAAAATGGTTTACTTGTGAGCTTTTCCTTCAATTCTTGGTAAGTCATTTCACATTGTGGTGTCCATGTAATGCGATCTGGAAGTCCTTTACGTGTCAATTCAGTTAACGGTGCACATATGGAATTAAAGTTTTTGATATACTTCTGGTAGAAACCACATAATGAGACAAAGGATCTCACGTCCTTCTTGGTTTGTGGTCTCGGGGCTTTCTGTAGTTTCTCTAAATTCTTTGGGTCAGGGGTCATGTTTCCCTGATAATCTGTGTGTCCCAAAAATTCCAATTCTTTACATCCAACGCAACATTTGGTTGGTCGGGCTGTTAAATTTGCCTCCCTAAGTCGATCAAACAGCATGTTCAGAGAGTCAATGTGTTCCTCAAATGTTTCTGTTGCTATAAGGCTATCATCCATAAAATTTGTTATACAGGGATTATTCAGAGGATCCAATAATTTTCTCATCATTCTAGAGAAGACACTAGGCGCATTCTTCAATCCAAATGGCAATCTATTAAACTCATAGTGTCCTTCTGAGGTACTAAAAGCTAGGTATGGTCTAACCTCAGGCTTTACTGGAATCTGATAGTATCCTTTACTCAGATCCACTTTTGAGAAATATTTAGCTTTATTTAGTCTGGCAAACAGCTGATTTGTATTCGGCAATGGATCCACCTGTCCTTCTGTAATAGCATTCAGTCTCCTGTAATCTATACAGAGTCTATGTTCTCCAGAGGGCTTCCTTAAAAGTACAACACCGGAACTATACGAAGACTCACTGTGTGAAATAATTCCTTCCTTCAATAGATAGTCTATCTCTTCCTTCAAAGCTTTTTCCTTAGCAAACGGAATCGAATATGGTTTCATACAGACAGGTGTGGAGTCTATGAGTTTCATATCATATTCCAATAGGTTTGTATGCCCTGGTCGGTCTGTTAACACCTCTGCATGATTATTTAGAAACTGTTGCACTCTCTCTTTCTGAGTTTTCGTTAAATGTGTACTGATTTTCACCTGTGCTGCTGTCTCACAGGGGTGTAATGGATATTCAAATGATGAAAGTGGTTCCTTTTTTTTCATCTCCATGATCAACAAAAGTTGTGTGTCTCTTCCTGATGTTTTTCTTTTCCACCATAAAATATTAATTTTTATTTCTTTCAATGGAGATTTTCACCATGATTAGATTTTTTCTTTTTCCCCCTTCTTTCTTATCTTCATCCTTAATTATTTTTGTTATTTTTTTCTAGAGATAAACCTTTTCATCTAATTAATAAATTTGTATTTGTACCCTGGGTTTACCATCCAAATTTGCAACATGATTAATCTAGGACGTTTTCTGTTCCTGTAGAAGAACTTGTTCTTTGGACCCTTGTCCCACAGGCCAAAGTTTCTGTCTTATTTTATGTATTTTTCCTGGCCCCCTCGTCCCCCAATAAATAAAGGCAGTTAAAACCTTTTCTGGTCTTTTTCAACATCCTTGTTATTTTCCAGTTATTGCATGTTTTTCTTGCCTTCCAGTGTTTTCAAATAAGCAGACAATGTTTTTCTTAAATGGTTGATATTTATTTTTTTTTACCCAGTATTTGTCTGTTGATCTGGTTCTTTTCTCGAAATTTTTTTTTTTTCATTGGGGCTTTTAAATGGGGTTTATTTTTTTTCTCATTCACGGTTATGGTCACTTTATTTTGGCTTTATCAAGATTTAATATTTTTTTTTTTCCTCAGTTCATTTGGCCCTTCTTTTCGCAAAAAAATTTGGGCTAAAATGGAAATTTTTTGTTTTTTTTACCCTCTGGTGGAACCTAATTTGTCACCATTAACCGGTTAACTGGTGTCCCTCTTTTTCCCTCGTAGCTGCACCATATGGAGTTTCCTCTTTTTGTTCCACTTCTTCACATCCAAGCTTTTGTTTGTGATAATTATCCTAGCACCGGTTCGACAAAAATGGAGTTGTAGGCGCTTTCCGACGGGGATTCTTTTTTTTGTATTGGGGCCCGCATAGTGGCCTCGTTGTAGCTCAAGAACATTCAATATTTTTTCCTTTTCCTTGCAGAGGGGCTTATCCAAAAAAACCTTTGATCCTAGCTTTTTGCTTTAAGAAATTTATTTCCCCCCTCCCTTTTTGGGGTTCCGGGCTGATTTTCCTCCAGTTTTGTTTGTTTTTTTAAGTCCCAGTTTTGAGGATTTTCTTGTTTCCCCTTTCCTGGTCAGCTTCCCCTTTAAATCCCTAGGAGATTTTCTGTCTAAAAAAAACATCCCTTTTTTTGCACTTCCCATTTGGGCCATTGGCCAATTACAGGTTTTTTTACCCCCCGATTTGAGCTGGTGTCCGTTTTGAAAAGGGTCCTTTGGGTGGGTACCATTCCCTCTTTTCCAATTTTTTTTTGTGGGGCCCATTAGTCGAATCAAATATAGTTAAATAATCCTCCACTTTATATGCCTGGAAATTTTACTTTGGGTCCTAATAGGAAGGTGCTTTTTTCCCCCAAGTTTTGGCCGTTAAGATTATCTGTCCAAATAAAATTTTTCAAAAAAAATAAATCCCGGCTTTCCTAATTATTTGGGATTTGGGCGTGTTCTTTGGTCCGGGTTGGAGGAAATTCCATATTCCATACAACCTATGGTTATTAGAGTAGGATAGAATGTCCCCGTGTTTATTGGTGCTGTCGTTTTGTGGGGACCGTGTTTCCTCCCAAGTCCCATTCCTGAGCTTTGGGCCAATAATAATTTGAGCCACCTGTTTGAAAAATGATGTGTACCCAATTTTGGCTTGGTGGGTGTATTGAGCCAGATTTTTGACCCTTCGAGACACCTCCTTAAAATAAATCTGGAGTCTTATAAAGGCTTTTAGGATTGTTTCAAATGTCTGGTTTCCATCCTTTTTGCTTTGGTGGGGCTCCAGTTATTTCAAGTTATTGGAGCCCTCTACATAGAATGCTTGTTTTTTTTGGAAAATAACCCAGCTGGGGGGAAACCCAAGGGGAAAACCTTCCTGGTTTACGTGATCCTTCGGGTAGTTTTTGTCTACATAGATGTTTTTGACCAATTCCTTTTGTTCAACACTGGTTGGGCATCCCTTGCCATCTGGATGGTAATTCTATTTGATCCTGGACCAGTTTGTACAATGGTAATGACCCTCTTGGCAAAGTTTTTCTACATATCCACAGGTTTCCTGTTCTTTTTATTCCTGACTTCAGCCAGAATTTTGAGTTGACAAAACCCCTAGCTACCCCAGCTCCCCTGTGGGCCTGATTCCCCATTAGAGAATTCCCATCTATGAAGATTTTCTCTTACCAATCTTCAACATTCCTTTCAACAAGAGGTTTAAGGTCCGATATGAGGGAAGGAGGTTTGTTTATTTTTTTTATTGGGTAAAGACAGGAATTTTTTGTAACTCTGCAAAAAGTTCCCCCAGTTGTTCTTGACATTGATTTTTTTCCCCCCCAAAAAAATTTATTTCAAGTTTATGGAAGTGGGTGCCCTAGCAGAGGTTTGTCCCCACCTGTGGTTTTCTTTTGAAAGATTGTCCTACTTTTGGGGACAATTTCCCTATCCCCCAATTTTTCCTTCCCTCTAGCAACGTGGTTTCCAGCCACTAATTGATCCATTTCCCACTGGAATTTGTTATTGGGAAATTTTTAATTTCTTCAATTTCTCCAATATCTCAGTGGGGAGCCTATTCCTCATCTTGTTTGGCCCTTTACACCAATTTTTTTTTTTTCCCCTTATTATCCAAAACGTGTCAATTTAAGTTTTCCCCAAGTTTTTTCTCCACCCCTGGTCCCGGCTACTCAAGTTTCACACATGGTTATCACCAGCCCTTTGGTCTTTCTTTTTTTTGGTTTTGAGAACGCCACTGCAGTTTTTCGAACCACTCTAAGCTTTGATTCCTTGCAATTTTATGTTTTCCATTTTTATGGAAAAACCAGCAGGAATCGTTTCTAATAGTACCGGCCTTTTTCTGAAAAAATTTCTCCCTTGTCCCAATGTGAGTTGTATGAACAAGGGTTGACAATTTTCATGAAACAAGGCTTGAGTGTTTTTATTGGACCCAGCCTGTGCCTTTTTCAGAGTCTTTTTGGAGTTTTATTTAACATTAAAGATCCTCCTCCTTGAACTTTCGACCTGACCAGAAGGGTTAATTTTATATAAAAACAGGTTTCCTTCTGCAACGGTCAGTGTCATGATTGTCCATCTGACAATTTTTACACCACCTTTTTCCTTGGTTGAAAGATTTTCTTTTCATCATATTTCCTTTCATCGAATTGTGGGAATTTATTTTTATTTTCATACCGTGGCCTATCAAATTGGTGCTTACCTTTATTTTGATCCCTAGGATCAAATTTATTAAAGTTCTGTGGTGCCCTAAAGTTATCCACCTGTTTCTTTTTATTACCTGTTATACCTCTGCTTGAGTGCTTGATACCTTTCAGCAACATTTAGCAACTCACCCAGCCTCTCTGCACCTTGTTCCATGAGAAACTTTCTCAGGTCTGGAGCCATGGACTCTCTTAGGGGGGGGATTGCTCTATAAGGACCATTTCCTTAAGATCTTGGGTTTTCCCCAGAGAAGTCCATTTCTCCAAGTATGTCTCTATTCGTGCAGAGAACTGGTGATAGGTTTCACCTGACAGTAGTTTAGCATTCCTAAATTTTTTCCTGTAAAAAATTCTGCATTCTTTTCATACCTTAACAAAAGAGCCTGCTTTAGCATGTCATAATTTTCCTGATCACCTCTGCTCATTTTTGCAAAAACTTCATAAGCTGCCCCACGAAGTCCCTGAGATAACTTTAAGCTCCACCTTTCTCTCTCTCTAACCCATACGTGGTAGCTAATAGTTCGTACCTATTTATATAGCTCTCAATATCATCGTCTTTCTCAACAAAATGATCTAAATGAAAATTCATAGCTGAGATTGAGGCTCCTTGAGTAACCGTAGCATCAGAGGCAAAGGGACTGGCACCATTTTCAGGAGCATGGCCTTGAAACTCAAACTCCCTTAGTCGTAACTCATGTTCCCTTTGTAATCTTTTATCTTCTGCTTCCCTTTCTGCTTCCTTCTCTGCAGCTAATCTCTTATCTTCCCTTTCTGCAGCTAATTTCTTCTCTTCCCTTTCTGCAGCTAATTTCTTCTATTCTGCAGCTAATCTTTTGTCTTCTCTTTCTGCTTCCAATTTCTTAGCCTCTTTGTCAGCCTCAATCTGCAACCTCTTAGTCTCAGCCTCAGCTTCAAATTGCAACCTCTTAGTCTCAGCCTCTAACTTTCTTTCGGCTTCTTTTTCTAATCTTCTTTCTTCGCGTTCAATAAATTTGTCACATTCCGTTGTGACATAGGCAACCATAACTTGCCCATCTAATCCTAACTCTTTTGCAGTCTGAACCGCAGCAGATCGAAATTTGGCCAGGTCCGCCATTGTCTATTATGTAAATTTATACAATGTCTAACCAACAATTCAATCTCTAATGGACAACACAGGCACCGTGAGCTCAACCTTATTTAATTCCACCCAAGGATACCTTTTAATTCTTATATTCCCTGAAGTGAATTACCCCCAATATTTTTAATAGTTAAAGATTCAAAATCCCAAGAGCGAGACCCCAATATATGTGGTGAAGTGGGATGTTATAAATATTTATAGGGGACTTAGTGTACTGACTGAGATCAGCTGTGAAGGTATCTATATCTATTAAAAGTAGTGTATTATAGATAACCTTACTTGCTACCACATATCTCTTTATCTCAGTCAGAATTATTCTGGAATAGTGTGATGCTACGTTATGTGTCTAGGGTATGTGTATGAAGAAGTGTAAGTCACAACAACAGACAGATAAACAATTTAATGTAATCCACTACTCTTGACAACACTGTGACACTCACATACATATAACACTCTACAAAGATATCTTAAAAGAGTCACTGATAAACTTTCAAATAACAATATGTATTCATTACTGGCATGAATGAATATGTGTCCTGATTCAACTACAAGGGAACCAGGAATCACAATCAATTTAAATTACAAGTTATGTACAGAATGTATTTAATATGAATATTGTAGTGACATATATTATTACAAATGTTCTATGTGTGTCAGTTGTGTAGTAGTAAAATGAGGTAATACTGGTTTTGTTTTGTTCAAGCTCTGTTGGTATTTGTCATCATGACTTCAATAGTTTGTCTTTAGGGACTATTATTGGAGATGTTCACAGTTCCTGATTTTAAGACAAGTAAATTCCCCTCTGAATGGTATTTTTATAAAGTTATTTCAAGATGAGGGGACATAATGTTGAGCTCAGCTGGCCAACTCTGCTTATCTGGCGTGATGGCGGCAGGAAAGGACTCCTCTGCTCGAATTCTCCTCTGGGCTCAGGAGACACCTCACTGATAGCTAAAAGGACCAAGGAGTATGCTGTCCGACACTGGATTCAGCAAATCTCTGACCAGATGCTGCTCACTACCATCAAGACCACTGTCCCTGAAATCAAGAAGGATGTACCTTCTACTTCATAACTAATTTATATTCTCTTTTACACTGATCACAATACAGCACAAACATTGCGTTCAGAGCGTTAGGCCAACAGTCAGCTTCATTTGAAATACTTTATTCCAGTATTA
Organism: Oreohelix idahoensis; assembly: GCA_024509875.1. Classification (NCBI taxonomy): domain Eukaryota; kingdom Metazoa; phylum Mollusca; class Gastropoda; order Stylommatophora; family Oreohelicidae; genus Oreohelix; species Oreohelix idahoensis. The sequence continues at coordinate 780,302 of JAMPIV010000840.1, read as the reverse complement.
CCCTTCTTAATGGTTACTACGCCTCTGCACTTCCAGCATTATTTCTTTCTAGTCCATCATCCAGGTGTCAGTGTACTATTTGGCCATTCCATGCCGTTTTACTTCTCTCCGACACCCTCTGTTCAGGCTGGAGCATTATAGGCTTTACCTCACGTTTGCCACTGAACTACACATATATATACAGGCATAAATCAACAATTCACATTCAATTTTTCATTAAAAGATACTGAATGGTTCAAGCTTACCACAATTTCATGGAAATAAACACAGATACGTTGATTAGCAATGAATTCTGGCACAAACTGGCACAAATTCCGTTCTGCCTATGTTCCAGGCTTTTATTTTAGCAAAAATGTGAGCTGGCTTCAACGTACTGTCGCTTTATCAAGCTTATTTGAATTAGTGGTCTCGAACTAACGCTCCCAAGTGTGTATATCAGCGAGACTGGCCAATGAGCCACGTTTCGACAAGTGTTTGAAAAAAATGTTATCTTTTTCCGTCTCCCCTAACAACCAAGATAGTATTTATAACCCGACCAATCGTGGTTAGGCTTTCATTTGTTGCGCTCCAATCAATTTGGAGTTTACATGGTAGGCTATTTATGTAACGTAAGGTTTTTTCAAACACGTTATAAAAAAAATTTTATGAGCAGAAATGATTTTATGCTGTCAGGCACCCCCAATATTTTATTTTGGGTATAATTTATTAATTCCTGGACTATTTGCGTAACGTTTTACATATTATTTGTCAGCAAACCCTAAGGAACCCAAAAATACTAATTTAAAGGAGCTACGTGGCTGCGTTCAAAATATGCAATTTCTTCTATCTCCTGTTTAGAAGATGTGCTGTCTGGGTACTGTTATGTGTTCAAACGTAAACCCATATAATGTTGTCTTTTCTAATAAGAGTCTGTTATGATTTATAAACCTAACTCTGGGAAAGGGTAGTGTATTTTATCACTGTCCGTCTGAAAAAAAATTAGTGCATGTAGACTTACACGCGTGATGGTAGTAATTGTGTATCGCGCGAAGCGGGTTTAGTGTTCGGCTTTCTGCCTCTCCCTTCTCTTTTTATCCCTTTAGTCCATCTGTTCGTTCGTTTTGGTAACGCAGTATAATTAATGTTAGGGTTAATTTAGGTCATTACGCAGTACGTCTCAATGCTTTTCCAAGAAATACAGCACACGTTACTATCAGTTATCCTCACCGACACACTATAGCTATCCTCACGACACTAATCCAGTATCCAGTTCAGTTATCCTCACCGACACACTATCAGTTATCCTCACCGACTCACTATCAGTTATCCTCACCGACACACTATCAGCTATCCTCACCGACACACTATCAGCTATCCTCACCGACACACTATCAGTTATCCTCACCGACTCACTATCAGTTATCCTCACCGACACACTATCAGTTATCCTCACCGACTCACTATCAGTTATCCTCACCGACACACTATCAGTTATCCTCACCGACACACTATCAGTTATCCTCACCGACTCACTATCAGTTATCCTCACCGACACACTATCAGTTATCCTCACCGACTCACTATCAGCTATCCTCACCGACACACTATCAGTTATCCTCACCGACACACTATCAGTTATCCTCACCGACTCACTATCAGTTATCCTCACCGACACACTATCAGTTATCCTCACCGACTCACTATCAGTTATCCTCACCGACACACTATCAGTTATCCTCACCGACACACTATCAGTTATCCTCACCGACACACTATCAGTTATCCTCACCGACACACTATCAGTTATCCTCACTGACACACTATCAGTTATCCTCACCGACACACTATCAGTTATCCTCACCGACTCACTATCAGTTATCCTCACCGACTCACTATCAGTTATCCTCACCGACTCACTATCAGTTATCCTCACCGAATCACTATCAGTTATCCTCACCGAATCACTATCAGTTATCCTCACCGACTCACTATCAGTTATCCTCACCGACACACTATCAGTTATCCTCACCAACTCACTATCAGTTATCCTCACCGACACACTATCAGTTATCCTCACCGACACACTATCAGTTATCCTCACCGACACACTATCAGTTATCCTCACCGACACACTATCAGTTATCCTCACCGACTCACTATCAGTTATCCTCACCGACTCACTATCAGTTATCCTCACCGACTCACTATCAGTTATCCTCACCGACTCACTACCAGTTATCCTCACCGACTCACTATCAGTTATCCTCACCGACTCACTATCAGTTATCCTCACCGACTCACTATCAGTTATCCTCACCGACTCACTACCAGTTATCCTCACCGACTCACTACCAGTTATCCTCACCGAATCACTATCAGTTATCCTCACCGAATCACTATCAGTTATCCTCACCGAATCACTATCAGTTATCCTCACCGAATCACTATCAGTTATCCTCACCGACTCACTACCAGTTATCCTCACCGAATCACTATCAGTTATCCTCACCGAATCACTATCAGTTATCCTCACCGAATCACTATCAGTTATCCTCACCGAATCACTATCAGTTATCCTCACCGAATCACTATCAGTTATCCTCACCGAATCACTATCAGTTATCCTCACCGACTCACTACCAGTTATCCTCACCGACTCACTATCAGTTATCCTCACCGAATCACTATCAGTTATCCTCACCGAATCACTATCAGTTATCCTCACCGAATCACTATCAGTTATCCTCACCGAATCACTATCAGTTATCCTCACCGACTCACTATCAGTTATCCTCACCGACACACTATCAGTTATCCTCACCGACACACTATCAGTTATCCTCACCAACTCACTATCAGTTATCCTCACCGACTCACTATCAGTTATCCTCACCGACACACTATCAGTTATCCTCACCGACACACTATCAGTTATCCTCACCGACACACTATCAGTTATCCTCACCGACACACTATCAGTTATCCTCACCGACACACTATCAGTTATCCTCACCGACACACTATCAGTTATCCTCACCGACTCACTATCAGTTATCCTCACCGACTCACTATCAGTTATCCTCACCGACTCACTATCAGTTATCCTCACCGACTCACTACCAGTTATCCTCACCGACTCACTATCAGTTATCCTCACCGACTCACTATCAGTTATCCTCACCGACTCACTATCAGTTATCCTCACCGACTCACTACCAGTTATCCTCACCGACTCACTATCAGTTATCCTCACCGAATCACTATCAGTTATCCTCACCGAATCACTATCAGTTATCCTCACCGAATCACTATCAGTTATCCTCACCGAATCACTATCAGTTATCCTCACCGACTCACTATCAGTTATCCTCACCGACACACTATCAGTTATCCTCACCGACACACTATCAGTTATCCTCACCGACTCACTATCAGTTATCCTCACCGACTCACTATCAGTTATCCTCACCGACTCACTATCAGTTATCCTCACCGACTCACTATCAGTTATCCTCACCGACACACTATCAGTTATCCTCACCGACACACTATCAGTTATCCTCACCGACACACTATCAGTTATCCTCACCGACACACTATCAGTTATCCTCACCGACACACTATCAGTTATCCTCACCGACACACTATCAGTTATCCTCACCGACACACTATCAGTTATCCTCACCGACTCACTATCAGTTATCCTCACCGACACACTATCAGTTATCCTCACCGACTCACTATCAGTTATCCTCACCGACACACTATCAGTTATCACAGTGCCCAAGAACAATAAAACAATGAATTAGACGGCCTGGCCGAGGTAGTCATGACAACCAACTATGAATTCAAACAAGTAAAAGTACATTAGCTCCCTGCCCACTTCCATTTTTATGGAAATTGGAAGACATTTAAACGGGGCTAAGAAGGAGGATGTTGTTTAACTAGGGCTGATGAGCTTCTCGCTTTTTTTGGAGCGAAAGTTGAAAACGCCTTGATATTATCTACACTCTAGATCTAGGCTTTTTGTGTAGCTTTTCTGCCATTCTGAAACATGTTGAGTTGAAGTCATGAGCTCAAGTTTCTCCAGCTTGGCTTGCATTTAAAGGCTCATCACAACTGGTCCCAAACTAGAAGGAAGAGTGCGTGGCATATTGTGCATTCCCCGAAAATAGAAAAGTTCGCAAATGACGGTGTGCATGAACAGTTTTATTATGGAAAGAAGCCAACAACACAATTGATAAACAGTACATGAACTGGAGATAGGAAGGCGCGGAGATGCAGATTAAATCAACAGACAATCAAGATACTCTTCTGTCCAGTTTCATTCGGGAAACGAATTTAACTCATCATTTTCTTAAAAATAACCTTAACATGTAAGTTTTTGATTGTTTCTTCAAGACAAAATTTTAATTTAAAGTATTGGAGACATTATTATAGATCAAAATGATAAGATTGCTGCAATTAAAAACCTGTCCATTTTGACGGATTATATATATATATATAAGACCACGTGATAATTTTCAGACTAAGAACTGGCTTTTGCAGACTCAAATACCATCTGTACAACAAACTGAAAATTGGACCGACAAATATATGCTGCTGTGGAAAGGACAAACAAACAGTAGAACAAGTACTCCTAAACTTATAGAAGTAGGGTGGCAACGTGGTCTTCTCCAACCCAGTTGAGGGAGAAACTGTTTGGTGACGAGAGAAGCCTGAGACGGGCTACCAGCTTTATAAGACAGATAGAAGTGGTTATATGAGAGCGAACGACGAAAAAAGTTATGTTGTTATCTTATTTCCGTGCCACGGTGTTTAACTATCCAGTATTGGCTCTCTCCCTCTCTCTCTGTCTCTCTTTCCTTAATTCTTTCTTGTTATGTCAATACACACCAGCTATCATCTTCCTATAACATGACCAAAGGGAGCAAATTTCTTTCTTCTAATGACAAAAGTTATTGCCCCTATTTTATTTTTATTAAATAAAAATACCCACTCAAAACATTTCTCTGTTACTCATTTCCACTCATTATCTGTCCACATCTTGAGCCCATCTCCTTCCCCATCCTCCCAGCCCGTATTCTCTCACACAATATTGTGTTCTCTCTCAACCCGAAGAAGCAAATCACAATTTATCCTGGGAGAGTTAATGAAGTCATCGTAGCGTGTAGGTCAGCGTTCGATATAACAAGAGCGAGGAAAGACGGTATTTGAGTTTAGAGCATTCGAGTGAATGTAAATACGGTTATTTTTGTATTATCAGTAAACAGTTAATTAGAAGAGCGGTTGTTTCAACAGATAAAGATTATCATCCCACAGCAGGTACACGACACTCAAAAAAAAAAAAAAAAAAACGCAAACACACTGACAGTCGGTATAGTAGAAACGATATAGGGGTATGTTAACAACAGTTGCCTTAAGTGCATCTTAAGTATCATCCGGCAGATGTAATGACACACGTATGTCTGTTGATAAGAACCAGATTGCAAGCAATCATCGCCCTTCGCTACCGCAAGGACCAGTGGATTTCAACAAACTTGTGCCAACTTCTTGTCCCGTTCCATCAGCTCAACGTCTTTACGTGTATTCCCCCGTTCCATCAGCTCAACGTCTTTACGTGTATTGTCCCGTTCCATCAGCTCAACGTCTTTACGTGTATTGTCCCGTTCCATCAGCTCAACGTCTTTACGTGTATTGTCCCGTTCCATCAGCTCAACGTCTTTACGTGTCTTGTCCCGTTCCATCAGCTCAACGTCTTTACGTGTCTTGTCCCGTTCCATCAGCTCAACGTCTTTACGTGTATTCATCATACTTTTCATGTGTGTCTACAGTTCTCTTTTTTGTGTGTTATTTGGTCTTCTACCTCTCTTGCCTTGGGATTCAAGAACTATGCCTGCCTTGTAATGCTATTAGCGTGTTTGCTCAATAATGCTATTAGCGTGTTTGCTAAATAATGCTATTAGCGTCCATGTCACATTCATCGCCAACGTCGTCTTGTCATCTCTTGCTCCACTAGCACTTGTCTGGTTATTATCATCTTGTCCACATTAGCTGATCATATCATACCACATCAGCCCTTCTAGTCTGCGCAAGCATCCATTGATGAACGTATGTAGCTTGTTGGTTGTTAACAAGCAGTTCCGCTGGAGATTAAATAGATGAAGTGGGGAGAACAAGAGAATTTAGAGAAGACAAGGTAACTGGAATCACATGTGCAGAGAACAAGAAGACGGTTTAAAATAGAAATCATTGGCGAACAACAGTTCCAGCCCTGTGCTCCAAGCATGATTTTAGTTCACTTTTGTCCCCGTCAAAGGTCTTGTGGTCGTAACGTTGGCGATTCTCTTTGTCCCATTCAAACTCATTATCTATTTTCGTTTGCCCGGAAATGTAAGGTAAAGGAGTGATAGGTAGGCATTGTCTGAACCGCGTCCCAGCTTGGCGATACCAGCTTGCTAACATATAATCTGCCATTTGTTGGATCGTGGTTGTCAGCATCACCCTTATCGGGACAAAGGATCCAAAAAAGATTTTGTTAAACGACAGGTTGTTACCGAATGTTTCCGAGACATTCAGTGGATTTGCATATTTTCTGAATTTGATTCTATGTGTAAGTTTCTTTTGTTGATATGATAAACAACGTATTTAATGAGTTAATACTATTTTTAATTGCTATTACACTTGCGGCCTCTAATTTTACTTACTTACTTACTTAGTCGTTCCCCTTCTACCGTGAGGTGTAGAGGTTTGGAAGAGAGAGCGCCACACCATTCTATCAGCTGTCTTCTTCCTGGCCTGGTTCCACTCTAGTCCTCGGTCCTTCAAAGATTGTCTAATGTTGTCTTCCCAGCGGACTCTGGGTCGTCCTGGAGGTCTGGATCCCTGGCTCTTTGTTTCCCATGCTTGTCGTGGTAGCCGATCTTCTCCCATTCTGCAGACATGGCCAAACCACTCTAATTTTACTACGAAGTACTATTATATTTTATCAAAACATAGTATTTAGTTTTAGAAAATATTAACTCTCTAGCTCACAAGTGTTCTTAATCTGGAATATGAACACTGGTATTCTCTCTGAACGGTTACATCTGATACGATGTGAACGGTGAAATACGGCACTTTATCGAAGTGTATTTCCTTCGCCGCAATCAGTCATTCTCGCTAGCCACCGAAGAGAAACAAAATATTTTGCTTGGGTATCTTGTCCACCCCTGGAACCAAAATTGGACCTTCGCGCTCGGACCTCGAGAGTCCTTTAATCTGGGGCTGCCGAGGTAATTATGAAGTTCTTTGAGACCCCGCGTGTTAGTTGAAAACGGTTTCATGTTAAATAGTGTTTCGCTTGCAGCGGACAGCTGTTTATAGACATTTTTTTTAAAAACCACTCACATTAGGATAAATCGATACATCTTTTCGTCTGTTTGTTATTTACCAACGCTCAGTAACACATTTTTACCACGTGCCTGTTTCTTATGCCTTATCTGGCAACTTAGCTGCTTGGTGGTGGAGCCACAGTGAAATGCTGTTTTCGAAAATAATTTCAGGATTTAAATTAAACTGCACAGGCTGGTTAAAGGTAGTGCCTTAGCAGATACTGCCGGAGGGGAGTGAAGTGTTAGAGTCTTCACTATACTGCACCCAGCATCGAGGGGTAGGGTGACCAGTTCCCGTCCTCGCTGCCTTTTCCTTCCCTAACTGACGAACAGAATCAGGTACTCATTTACAGCTGGGTAGACTTAAGCGTGACGCCACCGCATTTCGAACCTGGCATCTTTGCCTGGAGAAGCCAGCGCTCTAACCACTCTGCCAATCGATCGGTCTACAACAATAGTAGTTATGCATAACAAGACGTTTGATGGTATAGTGGATTTTAATGAGATATTTCAATTTACTAAGGCCGTGTTTCTGTGTGTGTGTGTGTGTGTGTGTGTGTGTGTGTGTGTGTGTGTGTGTGTGTGTGTGTGTGTGTGTGTGTGTGTGTGTGTGTGTGTGTGTGTGTGTGTGTGTGTGTGTGTGTGTGTGTGTGTGTGTGTGTGTGTGTGTGTGTGTGTGTGTGTGTGTTAATTTGTGAGTTCTGAGCACCAAATCCGAATTGAAAGCTAATCACTGTATTAGTATACTTTTGTCAGATTAGATTTATGATAAATTTATTAGATTGAGAGTTACAGAACTGTAAAGTTAGTATCTAATAATTGTTGCACATTTGACTAAATTGTACAAGATTATTTGCAGTAAATATTCTGGGTAATTATCGGGGGTCTCTGAAGAGAAACAGACAGAATATGGCTACTGTGCACAAGCATGTCGTACAAGGCATTGGGCTGGCAACCTCGTCATGTGAAACAGATTGCTACAGAAACCATGACTGTAAGGGCATGTGAATACTTGATGCAAGATTCTTTTACAGAGACTAGCTGCAGTGGCGGATCCATGCTATGTGAATAGAAACGAAGAAAATGATGATATTTAGTTTCTGGCGATAATAAATTATCAGGAAGTTTTCTCTGTGTCTCTCTCTCTGTGGTTTTTTTTGTTTTACATTGTTGTCATATAAATTTGTTGGAAAAGAGTGAAGATATAAAAGCTTAAAGATAGAAAGTAACTTTGTAATCATCACACCCCCCCCCCCAGTTTGTAGTTGAAAATGTTATTTTTTTATTTGTAACATTTATTATGATCGTTGAGGTATGGGAACGGGAGACAACGAGACACGCGGATAACAAAATGAATTGCAGAAGAGGAAAAAAGCTTTTGATGAATTGTGTGTGTGAGAGAGAGAGAAAGAAAGAAAGAGAGAGAGAGAGAGAGAGTAAACTGTGAGAAGCATTAGCCATTTATTTTACAGTTACGAGTTCACTTGCTGCGGACGTAATAAAATACAGAGATGAGAGAGTGCGATGAGGTGAGGATAAAAAATACAAAGAAAAAAATGAGAGATTAAAAGGTAAGAACGGACGGAAGCTTTTGAAGAGCATTGCCATTAATTTTTTTTTTTTTAAATAATAAAGGCAGTAAGTGGTTACTATAAGTTTTACCAGCGAGAGTTCAAATGCTGAGAACATGATCAAAAAGAGAACGATGTAGGAGAGAGAAAGAGAGAGAGTGGAAGGGGGAGAGAGAGAGAGACTCACAGATAAAGACGATTCTTCTTGTCATAACTGAGGCAGGTCGTGTGGCATAAAGGAGACTCCCTCAGGGATACAGCCAATCAGAAGATTGCCCGTGTAGACGCTGTGGTTGAGGGTAAATGAATATACACATAAACGGATATGTTGCAGGTACTCGCAAGAAATAAAGATATAGACCACTGAAAAGTAGCAGGCTTACCGGGGACTCGAACCCAGGACCCTCCGAACGGTACCATCGCCTCGCAGCGGGAGTATTCGTGACTGACCACACTGGCAACTAAGGAACACATGGTCCTCGTTTTTATCATGCATGTCGTGAAAGGCCACTAAAAAGACTTGTGCATGGAAGACATGGTCCTTAGTAAGCTTATCACTCTGTTGTTCTTCTGTTGTCCAGTTTTTTACTTCTTTATTTCTTACGAGTGTCTGCAGCATGCCCATATATGGGTATTATTAATTGTCTGTTCACAGGCCTCAAGTTTCCCTCTTTATTTGTTTCACTGGTAGAGGGAGGTAGAGTATTGCAGTTCTCTTTCACAGTTACATCTCATAAGGCTGTCATACTTCTCCTGCTTGTAGTATCTTGGCCAGAAGGTTTTTGACGTAACTTTTGTCTGTCATCACAACCGGCAAAGACATTTAGAAATTGAGTGTTTAGACAAAAGCGCATAAGTGAGCCACTGTTATTTTCTATTCAAATTTGGAGTATATTTTGGATAACTTTTTTATTTTGATTTGTTGTTGTTTTTATTTTTTGTTTAAAGTTAGTGTACATTCTATTGCACTGTAAGGTCCCAAGAGAGAATGATGTAGGATGGGTGTTAGTATAGCTTGCGATCTACCGGCACGTGTGTGAAGTAGGCGATGATTGATGCATTTTCCTTTTCTCTGCTTACGGAGCATGGAACCCCACCACTACAGCTGGTTCCCTTGCAGAAAGCCTGCACTCAGTATTGACATGCTGTAGCCGCAGTGGTTCATGTGACAAAGGGGTTTATACCATGAGGTTGCTAGCTTCATGCGCAGTGGCGTATCAGTCGTCTCGTAATACATGCCTGAAGGGTGTAGTATTCCTACTTTTTCTTTTTCTATTCAGAGAGCCCCGAGATGTACAGGCGGCACGTAGTAAGAAATACAGTAGGAGACCTGTTTTTGTGTACCCCAACATGCTCCAACTCACAACGGCTAGTTCCAATTGTTTGGTTTGGTTTTAAGGACTTTCTCCATTGCGCACGGACAACTCCATCGTGTTCCGATTTCCTCCCTTAGATCACTCAATGAGGATCTCAGCACAGTGCGCGTACTCCGTAGCACCGGTGAGAATCTCAATGTGCGTATACAGGAATCACACATTCTGTAAATATTTTTGTGGTGGGTAGGTTTCCTAATTTATAAAAAATGTTGCATGGGCAGCGGCCGTATGACTTACTCTTTACGATATCCAACTGCCACAAAATTTTTAACGTGCGCAACTTGCACACGGGACCTCCTATTTTTTAGCCCTTATCCGAGAAGGCTAGGCCTCCGATCTCACTACCCAGGAGATCGGGGGAGGGGAGAAGTATGACATCATTAGGAACCACTGATTCTGAAAAAAAAGTGTCTATCAGTTATATTCCCTTTACTGGGAGCGAGCCCGGTGCCTTTAGAATTTGCCACTAGTACCTTCCAGTTCGAACTGTGCAATTGGAAAGTTCAGAAGCGGGGCTGAAGCAACAATTTGGATTGGGTGTGACAAGCGAGCGCCAAAGCCTTATCGCCCAATCTTTTCCTACATCTTTCTTATTTCGTTTTCTCAAACATTGTGCACTTTCATCCCACATTTGCTATTTCATCGTTTTTGATCACTCGCATCCGGTATCTAAAGAACCACATTTGTTCTTTCATCGGTGGTCTTTTGATTCAGTTTCCCCACCATGTTAAACACATCTGGGTTTATCCTAATCTTGTGAAATCCCAGCTTGGACTTAATCAAACATTCTGTGATAACTAGTCCCTGTGTAAATAATCGTCCGACATGCCACCTTGGACTGTTGTTTAGACGCGCGGCTGACACCACCTGGTACTTTATTCAGTGCGAGCCGCTGCGCAAACAATCGACGGTCATCGCACTCGATACATGGGCCACGCAATACAATGGACACCAGGAGCGGGATATCAAAGACCCGTGCAACGGAACACCCACTTTCATTCCAGATGGAGCCGGCACAACAAAGGAACTAGTTAGCGAGCATACATAGAGCTGTCTTACAAAGGATGACAGAAAATTTACATGTGGGCGACAATGGACAGCGAGTTTTGTGACAGCGCACCAGTGAGTTTTTCTGACCGACCAATCAGTAAACACCGGGCGGTCTGACCAAGACTGAGAAGCCATGCGAACGAAAGGGGGTGGCGAATTGCCCACGTTAGACTGACAGAAGACATGAGAGATCCTAGGTCTGGGTTGCAAGATGCACGCCTGGTAATTGGTTGAGGGGAGGAGTTAGATTATCTCGGACACATTGGCTAAACCAGTGATATATTCTACTGCACAGCTCGTTAGAGATCAGTAGTTTTCAACATTTTGGTGTAAAGAGGAATCCCTAAACGCCTAGCCTAAATACACGTGTTTATTCAGAGTGGATAAAATAATTCATATCTGTGGTGAATTGTGTTCTTAAGGGATTTTGCGAGGGGAAAAGAAGGTTAGTAGATCTTATACAGATTATTAATACTTTTTCTTATTCTTTATTTTAACCTCACAGCTAAATGTGCGAAAGATAGAGTTTCAATTAATTCTCCTAGTACATGACTAAATAAAATCAGAAGATTTTCCTCTAAGATGATAGGCTGATAGGAAGTACTTAATAGTTCATACTTCACCTTCATCTAGCTTGTTGAATCATCATCATAGTCTTCCATACGCACACACTCTCATGCACAATATATTTAACATCATTAGAATCGAACTCAAAGATCAAGAGATGTAGAATAAATGAAAGTCAACCAGTATATTTTAAGTGTGAAAACGTACGAACACTTTTGTGTGTCTTCAGTCCATCAGAGTCTATACGCTACGTGTCTGACGTCTAACCAGAATTAAGCTATCAAAACGGACATTAGGTTTGCATAATTCGCCATATGACATTCTTCGTTCCTCGGTAAAAAAGGAATATTTCTCGCCCACGATAAAAACAGTTGACGCAGCATTTTTCGTCAACATATATCACATGCGCACAAGTTCAATACATAGTTATAACAAGTTCAAATCACTCGAAAGCTTACTACATGAGTCAAGCTAATGCTCACAGTTGATTACTCATATCTGTCATGAAATATTCTAATCCACATATATAAATTATTAGGTAAATATGAAGCCTAACAAATAAAATTAATAAAGAGAAGAGCAATGGTAAAATAACAGTGCTGTCACAAAGAATGTACTAGGATAAAGAGAGAGGGGAGGGCTGAAAATCAGGAACGCATGCATCACGCGTGTAAGTCTACATGCACTAATTTTTTTTCAGACGGACAGTGATAAAATACACTACCCTTTCCCAGAGTTAGGTTTATAAATCATAAAAAACTCTTATTAGAAAAGATAACATTAGATGGGTTTACGGTTGAGAACATAACAGTACCCAGACAGCACATCTTCGAAACAGGAGGTAGAAGAAATTGCATATTTTGAACGCAGCCACGTAGCTCCTTTAAATTTGTATTTTTTGGGTTCCTTAGGGCTTGCTGACAAATAATATGTAAAACGTTACGCAAATAGTCCAGGAATTAATAAATTATACCCAAAATAAAATATTGGGGGTGCCTGACAGCATAAAATCATTTCTGCTCATAAGATTTTTTTTTTTAACGTGTTTGAAAAAAATTTACGTTACAGAAATAGCCTACCATGTAAACTCCAAATTGATTGGAGCGCAACAAATGAAAGCCTAACCACGATTGGTCGGGCTATAAATACTATCTTGGTTGTTAGGGGAAACGGGGAAAGGTAACATTTTTTCAAACACTTGTCGAAACGGGGCTCATTGGTCAGACTCGCTGATATACACACTTGGGAGCGTTAGTTCGAAACCACTTGTTTAAAATAGCTTGATAAAGCATCAGTGCGTTGAAGTCAGCATATATTTTGCTAAATAAAAGCCTGGAAGATAAGCAGATGGGAATTTGTGCCAGTTTGTGCCAGAATTCATTGCTAATCAACGTATCTGTGTTTATTCGTATGAATTGTGGTAAGCTTGAACCATTCAATATCTTTTAATGAAAATTGAATGTGAATTGTTGATTTATGCCTGTATATATATGTGTAGTTCAGTGGCCAACGTGAGGTAAAGCCTGTAATGCTCCAGCCTGAACAGAGGGTGTCGGAGAGAAGTAAAACGGCATGGAATGGCCAAACAGTACACTGACACCTGGATGATTGACTAGAAAGAAATAATGCTGGAAGTGCAGAGGCGTAGTAACCATTAAGAAGGGTAATACTGGAATAAAGTATTTCAAATGAAGCTGACAGTTGGCCTAATGCTCTGAACTCAATGTTTGTGCTGTGTTGTGATCAATGTAACAAGAGAGTTTATGTTAGTTATGAAGTAGAAGGTACATCCTTCTTGATTTCAGGGACAGTGGTCTTGATGGTACTGAGCAGCACCTGGTCAGAGCTTTGCTGAATCCAGTGTCGGACAGCATACTCCTTGGTCCTTTTAGCTATCAGTGAGGTGTCTCCAGAGCCCAGAGGAGAATTCGAGCAGAGGAGTCCTTTCCTGCCGCCATCACGCCAGATAAGCTAACTTGGCCAGCTGAGCTCAACATTATGTCCCCTCATCTTGAACGGACTTTGTAAAATTAACATTAAGAGGGGAATTTACTTGTCTTAAAATCAGGAACTGTGAACATCTCCAATACTAGTCCCTAAAGACAAACTATTGAAGTCATGATGACAAATACCAACAGAGCTTGAACAAAACAAAACCAGTATTACCTCATTTTACTACTACACAACTGACACACATAGAACATTTGTAATAATATATGTCACTACAATATTCATATTAAATACATTCTGTACATAACTTGTAATTTAAATTGATTGTGATTCCTGGTTCCCTTGTAGTTGAATCAGGACACATATTCATTCATGCCAGTAATGAATACATATTGTTATTTGAAAGTTTATCAGTGACTCTTTTAAGATATCTTTGTAGAGTGTTATATGTATGTGAGTGTCACAGTGTTGTCAAGAGTAGTGGATTAAATTAAATTGTTTATCTGTCTGTTGTTGTGACTTACACTTCATCATACACATACCCTAGACACATAACGTAGCATCACACTATTCCAGAATAATTCTGACTGAGATATATAGATATGTGGTAGCAAGTAAGGTTATCTATAATACACTACTCTTAATAGATATAGATACCTTCACAGCTGATCTCAGTCAGTACACTAAGTTCCCTATAAGTATTTATAACATCCCACTTCACCACATATATTGGGGTCTCGCTCTTGGGATTTTGAATCTTTAACTATTAAAAATATTGGGGGTAATTCACTTCAGGGAATATAAGAATTAAAAGGTATCCTTGGGTGGAATTAAATAAGGTTGAGCTCACGGTGCCTGTGTTGTCCATTAGATATATAGTTAGAAATTGAATTGTTGGGTAGACATTATAAAAATTTACCTGATAGACAATGGCGGACCTGGCCAAATTTCGATCTGCTGCGGTTCAGACTGCAAAAGAGTTAGGATTAGATGGGCAAGTTATGGTTGCCTATGTCACAACGGAATGTGACAAATTTATTGAACGCGAAGAAAGAAGATTAGAAAAAGAAGCCGAAAGAAGGTTAGAGGCTGAAAGGGAAATTAAGAAGTTACAATTTGAAGCTGAGGCTGAGACTAAGAGGTTGCAAGCTGAGGCTGAGACTAAGAGGTTGCAGATTGAGGCTGACAAAGAGGCTAAGAAATTGGAAGCAGAAAGAGAAGACAAAAGATTAGCTGCAGAAAGAGAAGAGAAGAAATTAGCTGCAGAAAGAGAAGAGAAGAAATTAGCTGCAGAAAGAGAAGAGAAGAAATTAGCTGCAGAAAGAGAAGAGAAGAGATTAGCTGCAGAGAGGGAAGCAGAAAAGGAGGAGAAGAGATTACAAAGGGAACATGAGTTACGACTAAGGGAGTTTGAGTTTCAAGGCCATGCTCCTGAAAATGGTGCCAGTCCCTTTGCCTCTGATGCTACGGTTACTCAGGGAGCCTCGACCTCAGCTATGAACTTTCATTTAGATCATTTTGTTGAGAAAGACGATGATATTGAGAGCTATATAAATAGGTACGAACTATTAGCTACCACGTATGGGTTAGAGAGAGAAAGGTGGAGCTTAAAGTTATCTCAGGGACTTCGTGGGGCAGCTTATGAAGTTTTTGCAAAAATGAGCAGAGGTGATCAGGAAAATTATGACATGCTAAAGCAGGCTCTTTTGTTAAGGTATGAAAAGAATGCAGAGTTTTACAGGAAAAAATTTAGGAATGCTAAACTACTGTCAGGTGAAACCTATCACCAGTTCTCTGCACGAATAGAGACATACTTGGAGAAATGGACTTCTCTGGGGAAAACCCAAGATCTTAAGGAAATGGTCCTTATAGAGCAACTAAGAGAGTCCATGGCTCCAGACCTGAGAAAGTTTCTCATGGAACAAGGTGCAGAGAGGCTGGGTGAGTTGCTAATGTTGCTGAAAGGTATCAAGCAGCTCAAGCAGAGGTAACAGGTAATAAAAAGAAACAGGTGGATAACTTTAGGGCACCACAGAACTTTAATAAATTTGATCCTAGGGATCAAAATAAAGATAAGCACCAATTTGATAGGCCACGGTATGAAAATAAAAATAAATTCCCACAATTCGATGAAAGGAAATATAATGAAAGAAAATCTTTCAACCAAGGAAAAAGGTGGTGTAAGAATTGTCAGATGGACAATCATGACACTGACCGTTGCAGAAGGAAACCTGTGTATATGGCAACCCTTCAGGTCAGGTCGACCTCAAGACAGGAGGAGGATATTATGTTAGATACCACTCCAGAAGAGATGAGGAAGGCACAGGCTGGGGATAAAACACTCAAGCCTTGTTTCAGAAAATTGTCAACTTGTCATACAACTCCAGGCAAGGGAGATTTTTACATGAAAAACAAGTTGATGTATAGGAAGACTGGAGCTAGATCCCATGGTCACGGACAGCTGGTTCTTCCAAAAAGATACAGGACAGAATTAATAAGGAGCCTACATGTGAAACCAGATGGGGACCATGAGAAGATAGGTACCATCATTCAAAAGGTGGCTCACAATTATTATTGGCCCAAAGCAAGATGGGACATTGAGAATTTTGTAGAAAGGTGTAGCATAGCACATGAGGGAACACCCACAAGTGGGAACATGGATCAGGACCTGGACACGCCCCGGAGCAAAATTAGGCCTGATAATAAAAAGAGATATAAATTTGATAAAGTGGACCAAATGGAATGGGAAGCCCCTTTTCACGGACAAGCTTCACTTAACTGTTTTACAATGGCCACTATGCGGAGAGTGCAAAAGATGTCTTACCCCAGGATAAGCCGAAAATCCCTCAATCGGACTTAAACAAACTGGAGGAAGAGGATGTAGAGAGGAAATCTCTCATCAAGAATTTTAAGAGGGGAGAAAGCCCCAAAAGAAAAATTGGTAGCGGTCGTTTTGTGAATGAAAATTCTGGGAGGAAAAATCATCACTATAAAGATTCAAGTGGAAGAGACCATACCGGTGCATGGACAAATAGGTCCACACAATTAAAGGTCCATATGTAGCTATGTTAAGAACGTGGACTGATGAAAAGGCAGAGGAAAACATTACATCTTCATACCAGTATGTGAATGAGCTGACCACTCGGTTAAAAACTGGCTGGAAACTTGCCAATGAAAATTTGAAACAAGCCAGGAAGAAACATGCTGCCTATTATAACAGGAAGGCGAAAGACAGAAATTTGGCTGTGGGAGAGAAAGTACTGCTTCTTTTGCCCGGGAGTCAGAATAAGTTACAAATTGGATGGCAGGGTCCATATACAGTTCTAGAGAAGGTGTCTAGAACAAATTATAAGATAGATAAGAAGGGGAAAGAAAAAATCTATCATGTGAATCTCCTGAAGAAATATTTGGAAAGAGAACATCAGGAAGAGACACACTTGTTGACCTTGTCCATCGCCATGGAGATGAAAAAGGAACCACTTTCATCATTTGAATATCCATTACACCCCTGTGAGACAGCAGCACAGGTGAAAATCAGTACACATTTAACGAAAACTCAGAAAGAGAGAGTGCAACAGGTTCTAAATAATCATGCAGAGGTGTTAACAGACCGACCAGGGCATACAAACCTATTGGAATATGATATGAAACTCATAGACTCCACACCTGTCTGTATGAAACCATATTCGATTCCGTTTGCTAAGGAAAAAGCTTTGAAGGAAGAGATAGACTATCTGTTGAAGGAAGGAATTATTTCGCACAGTGAGTCTTCGTATAGTTCCGGGGTGGTACTCTTAAGGAAGCCCTCTGGAGAACATAGACTCTGTATAGATTACAGGAGACTGAATGCTATTACAGAAGGACAGGTGGATCCATTGCCGGATACAAATCAGCTGTTTGCCAGACTAAATAAAGCTAAATATTTCTCAAAAGTGGATCTGAGTAAAGGATACTATCAGATTCCAGTAAAGCCTGAGGTTAGACCATACCTAGCTTTTAGTACCTCAGAAGGACACTATGAGTTTAATAGATTGCCATTTGGATTGAAGAATGCGCCTAGTGTCTTCTCTAGAATGATGAGAAAATTATTGGATCCTCTGAATAATCCCTGTATAACAAATTTTATGGATGATATCCTTATAGCAACAGAAACATTTGAGGAACACATTGACTCTCTGAACATGCTGTTTACTCGACTTAGGGAGGCAAATTTAACAGCCCGACCAACCAAATGTTGCGTTGGATGTAAAGAATTGGAATTTTTGGGACACACAGTTTATCAGGGAAACATGACCCCTGACCCAAAGAACTTAGAGAAACTACAGAAAGCCCCGAGACCACAAACCAAGAAGGACGTGAGATCCTTTGTCTCATTATGTGGTTTCTACCAGAAGTATATCAAAAACTTTAATTCCATATGTGCACCTTTAACGGAATTGACACGTAAAGGACATCCAGATCGCATTACATGGACACCACAATGTGAAATGACTTACCAAGAATTGAAGGAAAAGCTCACAAGTAAACCCATTTTGAAATTACCTGACTTAAGTCAAGAATTCATAGTAAGGACGGATGCAAGTAATATTGGGCTGGGTGCAACTCTTCTACAGAAATCAGATGCATTGGATGGGGAATTAAGCCCAGTGGCATATGCTAGCAGAAAGTTGAATAAAGCTGAAATCAACTACTCAACTAGCGAAAAAGAATGTCTTGCAGTAATATGGGCAATAAAGAAATTCAATATTTATCTATATGGGAAGGCATTTAAGTTGCAAACAGATCACAAACCTTTATCGTTTTTAGCACAGGCTAAGCATGAGAACTCTAGGTTACTCCGATGGTCTTTGCTTCTGGCTCCATATAATTTTAGCATTGAGTATATATCTGGAAAAACCAATTTGGGAGCTGATTTTTTAAGCCGCCATCCGTGTGATGAGAATCACCGTAAACCCCAGAAATAATAATAAATTTCTCTATGTGTATATAGAATAAAGGACTGACATATAATGTCTGTTTTAAGAGGGGAGGTGTCATGAAATATTCTAATCCACATATATAAATTATTAGGTAAATATGAAGCCTAACAAATAAAATTAATAAAGAGAAGAGCAATGGTAAAATAACAGTGCTGTCACAAAGAATGTACTCGAAATCCCCCTTGTTTTCTGCTTCGTCTGCAAATTGTAACGCTTTCACGTTGATATAAAAGCTTACTGTATTATTACCCGCCTTCTTCAATGAAACGTGTGCTGCATTTCTAAGAAAAACATTGAGACGTACTGCGTAATGACCTAAATTAATCCTAACATTAATTATACTGCGTTACCAAAACGAACGAACAGATGGACAAAAGGATAAAGAGAGAGGGGGAGGGCTGAAAATCAGGAACGCATGCATCACGCGTGTAAGTCTACATGCACTAATTTTTTTTCAGACGGACAGTGATAAAATACACTACCCTTTCCCAGAGTTAGGTTTATAAATCATAAAAAACTCTTATTAGAAAAGATAACATTAGATGGGTTTACGGTTGAGAACATAACAGTACCCAGACAGCACATCTTCGAAACAGGAGGTAGAAGAAATTGCATATTTTGAACGCAGCCACGTAGCTCCTTTAAATTTGTATTTTTGGGTTCCTTAGGGCTTGCTGACAAATAATATGTAAAACGTTACGCAAATAGTCCAGGAATTAATAAATTATACCCAAAATAAAATATTGGGGGTGCCTGACAGCATAAAATCATTTCTGCTCATAAGATTTTTTTTTAACGTGTTTGAAAAAAATTTACGTTACAGAAATAGCCTACCATGTAAACTCCAAATTGATTGGAGCGCAACAAATGAAAGCCTAACCACGATTGGTCGGGCTATAAATACTATCTTGGTTGTTAGGGGAAACGGGGAAAGGTAACATTTTTTTCAAACACTTGTCGAAACGGGGCTCATTGGTCAGACTCGCTGATATACACACTTGGGAGCGTTAGTTCGAAACCACTTGTTTAAAATAGCTTGATAAAGCATCAGTGCGTTGAAGTCAGCATATATTTTGCTAAATAAAAGCCTGGAAGATAAGCAGATGGGAATTTGTGCCAGTTTGTGCCAGAATTCATTGCTAATCAACGTATCTGTGTTTATTCGTATGAATTGTGGTAAGCTTGAACCATTCAATATCTTTTAATGAAAATTGAATGTGAATTGTTGATTTATGCCTGTATATATATGTGTAGTTCAGTGGCCAACGTGAGGTAAAGCCTGTAATGCTCCAGCCTGAACAGAGGGTGTCGGAGAGAAGTAAAACGGCATGGAATGGCCAAACAGTACACTGACACCTGGATGATTGACTAGAAAGAAATAATGCTGGAAGTGCAGAGGCGTAGTAACCATTAAGAAGGGTAATACTGGAATAAAGTATTTCAAATGAAGCTGACAGTTGGCCTAATGCTCTGAACTCAATGTTTGTGCTGTGTTGTGATCAATGTAACAAGAGAGTTTATGTTAGTTATGAAGTAGAAGGTACATCCTTCTTGATTTCAGGGACAGTGGTCTTGATGGTACTGAGCAGCACCTGGTCAGAGCTTTGCTGAATCCAGTGTCGGACAGCATACTCCTTGGTCCTTTTAGCTATCAGTGAGGTGTCTCCAGAGCCCAGAGGAGAATTCGAGCAGAGGAGTCCTTTCCTGCCGCCATCACGCCAGATAAGCTAACTTGGCCAGCTGAGCTCAACATTATGTCCCCTCATCTTGAACGGACTTTGTAAAATTAACATTAAGAGGGGAATTTACTTGTCTTAAAATCAGGAACTGTGAACATCTCCAATACTAGTCTCTAAAGACAAACTATTGAAGTCATGATGACAAATACCAACAGAGCTTGAACAAAACAAAACCAGTATTACCTCAGTTTACTACTACACAACTGACACACATAGAACATTTGTAATAATATATGTCACTACAATATTCATATTAAATACATTCTGTACATAACTTGTAATTTAAATTGATTGTGATTCCTGGTTCCCTTGTAGTTGAATCAGGACACATATTCATTCATGCCAGTAATGAATACATATTGTTATTTGAAAGTTTATCAGTGACTCTTTTGAGATATCTTTGTAGAGTGTTATATGTATGTGAGTGTCACAGTGTTGTCAAGAGTAGTGGATTAAATTAAATTGTTTATCTGTCTGTTGTTGTGACTTACACTTCATCATACACATACCCTAGACACATAACGTAGCATCACACTATTCCAGAATAATTCTGACTGAGATATATAGATATGTGGTAGCAAGTAAGGTTATCTATAATACACTACTCTTAATAGATATAGATACCTTCACAGCTGATCTCAGTCAGTACACTAAGTTCTCTATAAGTATTTATAACATCCCACTTCACCACAATATCATGTTTAGCTCCATCGGAAGAGTACTATCTGAAGTCAAGCTAAAGAGCTCAACAAGTTGAATCTCATATTTATACCAAGTGCAACACACTCTTAAGTGCATTCTATGAAGCAGACTCCAATGTATATTTTATGAATCACGATTACATACTCAAGATAATGAGTCTGCATATCAAGAACATTTAGTGAAGATATCCAGTCTGACCAGTACTCTCCGGAGAATAGACAACAGACAGTTTCATACGACAACTGTTAACTGTTGATCAACGCTCAGAGATATACTAACAGAGAAGGATTGTATATCGTCAACGTTCTCAGTACGACAACAGTTTTCATCAGAACGTCCTCGACTTAGAGATACCCCACTCGACATAACACATAACAACTTGGGACATTCTATGCATACATGTGAATCATCCTATCCGGGAGAAGCATTTAGAGACACATGAACTGTGTAGATTACTCCCCATTTTGGTAACTCGTATCATATCACATCATCATCATTTCGCGTTACACAAGCTCATTCGTAATTAACTACTTAATTAACTACAATATTAATATCTCATCTGTGTGTTTTGTGTGAATCGTCTTCTACCATCATCACGTTCTAACCATTACTAACCCTATATGTGTAGATATTTAATTAATAAACCCAATAATCGTTTGATCATTATCTAGTTTGTTAATGTATCACTCGTGCTGTCGGTGTTAAATATTTACATATATGAACATTTCTACACTCAGATGAGGTTGGGGGCTTTTTCTGTTACGGGATCTAAGGTCAGAAGCTAAGGTCGTGGGGAAACATAACTCTTTCCATAATTAAGCAGAAAACACTGTCCAGTGGAAAGCATTCGCATTCCCTTCTTCTTGTCCCTATCTCGAAGAGGTCTTTATTCTTTCTTAACGAGCCAATTTCTAGAGATCTTCCACCTACTATCTGATAGGCTATTCCTGGCAAAAACTAATGTCGTAGTTGCCCCAATACTCACCGCACGACTGAAAGGGGGGGAGGGGGGGGGGGGGTATTCAGGTGGACCTAGACTGCAAGAAGTAGACCTAGACTACCAAGTGCATTTCCTAAGGTAACCACATGTTGCGGTAGAGCTGAACTCGTCGTGCGTATTGATCTTGGGTTTAATCCGCTTTCCTGACACGCCTTGAAATAGGGCCTGCACGTGCGTGGACTGGTTATCAGTGCCTTTGTTGGATTGTGGAGGGGTAGGTGTGGTTTCTTCTTCAAGTGCATTTGTATTAACGAAAAAAAGTTTTTTTTGTGTTTTGTTTTTTCTCATATAAATGTATTATATAAGAATATAATAAGAGAATAAGAACACTGTCAGACCCATGATAGGCAGGGGGAGCTGATAAGTGGCTCAGTGTAGGACGTGCTATTTCCTTGAGAGAGCCCAGAACGAGAGCACAGTATTTTAGCTCGGCATATTTGGAGAGCACTCTTGTAGGCGGAGAATGCACAGTATGCCACGCGCTTCTTCCTCTTAGCATGGGACCAGATGTGATGATCCTTTAAATCCAACCCGGGACCGGAGACGCAGCAAGAGAGATGAATGCAGTCAGCGACTCATTGCTTGACTGCTTGCGTCTTGGTCAGCGAACCAGAGCTGACCAAGACCCTAATCCACCTCCAAGTGGTGATCCTGGAAACAGGCTGCATCACTGCAGTCTGGCTTAGAGAGTAGGGATCGAAGTGGGAAGGCAAACCTGGTCCCAAAAAATGCCGTGCTGAAGTCAGATGTGTCGGCCGAAAGGCGCAAATATCGCAGCTTTGTGGTAAACTGACACAACGCAACCAACGTCCTTTTCAGGACGAACGAGGAAGAAGAAGAAGAAATCCAAGCCAAGCTGGAGAAACTGGAGCTCATGACTTCAACTCTACACGTTTTGGAATGGCAGTAAAGCCACTGGAAATGCTTAGAATCCCTATATCTACAGTGTAAATAATACCAAGGAGTCTTTAACTTGGTATTGGCTGCTAAAGAGCAAGAAGCTCAGCAACCCTAGTTAGACGGCAACAACAATTACCCGTACAGTATTCAACATAGTGTACTCAAGATAGGTTATTGTTTCGTGTCGGAAGAATAAAGGCTAGAAAACTGTTCACAGCATGAGACAGATGGGTAACGTAAGATCGCTGAGTTGATTATGACAAATCTGAGTCGTGTATGAGAACGTTGGGTGAAATGTGCGAAAACTGGGTGCTATATGTTAAAACTGGGTGGTGTACAAGAAAGCTTGATGGTGTATGAGAAAGCTTGGTGGTATGTGAGAAAACTGGGTAACGTGAGAAAGTAGTGTCGCGCATGGGGAAAGCTTCTAGACTTAGAAAACTGGTTCCTGCACCAGAAAGATGGGTCGCGTAAGAAAGCTGCGTGAAGTATGAAAACGCTGGGTAGAGTAAGAAAACTGTGTGAAGTATGAAAACGCCTGGTTGAGTAAGAAAACTGTGTGAAGTATGAAAACGCCTGGTTGAGTAAGAAAACTGTGTGAAGTATGAAAACGCCTGGTTGAGTAAGAAAACTGTGTGAAGTATGAAAACGCTGGGTAGAGTAAGAAAACTGTGTGAAGTATGAAAACGCCTGGTTCAGTAAGAAAACTGTGTGAAATATGAAAACGCCTGGTTGAGTAAGAAAACTGTGTGAAGTATGAAAACGCCTGGTTGAGTAAGAAAACTGTGTGAAGTATGAAAACGCTGGGTAGAGTAAGAAAACTCTGTGAAGTATGAAAACGCTGGGTAGAGTAAGAAAACTGTGTGAAGTATGAAAACGCTGGGTAGAGTAAGAAAACTGTGTGAAGTATGAAAACGCCTGGTTGAGTAAGAAAACTGTGTGAAGTATGAAAACGCTGTGTAGAGTAAGAAAACTGTGTGAAGTATGAAAACGCTGGGTAGAGTAAGAAAACTGTGTGAAGTATGAAAACGCTGGATAGATTTTAAAAAGCTGGGTAGAGTTTGCTTGCTGGAATTTGAGGTTTGGCTGAATTATCTGTAGTTCAGTCTAACGTTTAACAAAAATTGTTGTCACTGAAAAGACTGCTGTTTAAAGTACGTAAGTAAGAAAAAGACACCACAATATTTATATTAGATTAGATAGCAGACACTGACATAGGGAAGTTAAGTGTTAGAGACTTCACTATTCTAGATCCACATTTTTACGAGGTTGGGTAACCAGTTCCCTTTCTCGCTTCCTTTGTCTTCCCTAACTCAAGGGCAGAGTCAGATACCCATTTACAGCCGGGTAGACTTGATAGTGGCGCTACCGGAACCAAGTAACTGTGCCACGAGAGGAAAGTGCTCTTACCGCTTAGCCTATCGGGCGTTCTTCTTTCTTTCTTCTTTAATCCACAGCCGCCGACCGTCAAAGCAGTCAATGCCTGGTAGCGTCTTGTAGGGCAACAACAAATTGATTCCACTTTGCTCAATCGGTGACCATCCTTCGTACAGTGCCCCAACTCTGGTTCATTCTTTGCATCTCAGCCTCCACAGTCCTCCGCCAAGTTGTTTTTGGTCGGCCTCTCTTTCGTTTTCCTTCAGGGGTCCATAGCATAGCTGTCCTTGTGATGGCATCGGGGTCTCTTCTGAGGACATGGCCAACCCAGCTCCAGCGTCTGCCAGCTATGATGGTGTGCATGTCCTCTTGCTTGCTCCGAGTAAGCAGATCTTGGTTGGTGATGGTATTCGGCCAAAAGATTCGGAGAATTTTTCTTAGGCATGTTGTGTGAAAAGAGGACAATTTCGACATTTCTTTCTCTGTAACTCTCCAGCATTCCGCACCATTTTCCTCTACCCTGCACAGAAAGCACACAGCTCTGATATAATCTTAATTTTGTGCTTGTGCTGCACTGAGAGGACTTCCAGATGTTGTTTAGACTAAAAAAGGCTGTTCTTGCTTTGTTGTTGATGTCTTTGCTTACTCCGCCGTCTGGTGTTACTATGCATCCTAGGTATGTGAAGGTGTCTGTCTGTTCCAGTTGCTGATTCCTTATTGATATGGGCTTAGGGTTGCTCACATTGAGCGTCATGACCTCTGTCTTCTTTAGTTTGATGTTCAAGCCCACCTGCTGGCTATACTTATTAAGTCTATCCGTTTTTTTCTGGATGTGTTGATGTGAATGTGCTAGTAGTGCAGTGTCATCTGCATATTCCAGATCTTCCAATGTAGAAAATGTAGTCCATCTTATTCCTCTTGGACTGCCCTCTGTTGTCTGGCGTATCACCCAGTCTATGAATGTTAAAAATAGAGTGGTTGATAAGGGGCATCCCTGTCGTACCCCTTTCTTCACCTCAAAGGTTAGGTTGCTCTGCCCAACGCTACACGTAAAGTTGGCATAGAGGCTTTTTATGATTGACACTATGCAGCTTGGAATTCCATAAGCCCTCATTATTTTCCATAAACTGTCCCTATATGTAAACTGTCAAAAGCCTTTTCAAAATCAACAAAATTAATGTACAGCTGTCTTTGCCATTCTGAGCACTGCTCTATAATGTTCCTGAGGGTAAATATATGATCTACACATCTTCTGTTCTTTCTAAATCCTGCTTGTTCTGTCCTCAGTTTGTGGTCTACTGCTTTTGAAATTCTCTGTATAATTATCCTGCCTAGTATTTTGCTGGGAATTGAGAAGAGTTATTCCTCTCCAATTATTGCAGTCTGCAAGATCTCCCTTCTTGGGAAATTTGACAATTATTCCTTTGTTTCACTCCGTTGGTGTTGTCCCCGTTTTCCAGACTTGTGCAAATAGTGGTTCTAATAGTTCTGCTGCTAGCTCAGGGTCTGTCTTAAATAGCTCTGCATTTGTTATCATGGCCAGGAGCTTTTCCATTCTTTAACCCTTTGATTGCTGTGAGGATTTCTTCTTTTCGTGGAATGTCTGTATTAACATCTAGATCATTTTCAGTCTCAGGAACATTCAATTGTGTCTCTGGTGGTTCCTTGTTCAGAGTTTCTCTGAAATGCTCTGCCCATCTTGTTTCCCGTTCCTCTGCTGTCGTGATGAGATTTCCTTGCTTATCTCTTACTAATTTAATATTGTTTGCACCTCGTTTTCCGCTGATGATTTTAGTTATTTTGTACACCGTGCTTTGTTCATTTCTCAGTGCTGCCTCTTCTGCCTGTCTTGCAAGATCGTCTAGGACATTCCTTTTGTTGGCTCGGGTTTGGCGTTTAACTTCCTTGTCCAGCTGACTGTACTGTTCGCTATATAGTTGCTTTAACCTGGGGGACTTAGCTTCTGTGTTCTTTCTTTTCATTTCCTTTCTCATTGTTATGGTGTTTAATATTTCTGGTGTTTTCCAGTCTTGCTTCTTCTTTTCCTGGAATCCCAAGCATGATTTGCTGCTTTCCTTATATATTGTTGAAATGGTGTTGAATTTCTGGTCTATATCATCAGTCAATGTCTGTTCCTGACTTTTGGCAAATTGATATCGCTTCTTTATATCAGCCGCAAAAGCTTTTCTGGTAAGGGGGCCCTTCAATTTGCTGATGTCAAACCTTTTCTGTGTAGTTACAGTTGGTCCAGCCGTTCTTAGTTTCACTTTCAGTTTTGCTACTACTAAATGGTGATCACTTCACACATCTGCACCTCTTCTTACCTTCACATCTTGTAATGCATGTCTCCATGTACCGTTAATCATAATGTGGTCTTTCTGGTTTCTGTCCCGGCCATTTGGTAATTCCCATGTTAATTTGTGAATTTCTTTGTGTGGGAAAAGTGTTCCTCCAATGACCAGGCTGTTAATGCTACAGAAACTTATTAATTTATCCCCATTTTCGTTTGCTGTTCCGCTGCCGCATTTCCCCATTACTCTTCCATTATATGTATTGTGTGTTCCAACTTTCGCATTGAGGTCTCCCATTACTACAATAAGATCATATCTAGGTGTGTCTTCCATTTCTTTCTGCAGTTTTTGATAGAATTCATCCTTGACCTCATCATCGTTGTCATTCGTTGGTGCGTAGCATTGTATTATTGTAGTATTGGTGAATCTACCTCTCAGTCTTATTCTTATCAATCTGTTGTTGATGGTTTTCCATTCCAGTAATGTCCTTTCCATTCCTTTATGTAGAATAATGGCTACACGTTCATTGTGCTGTCCATCCTCTCTTCCAGAGTAAAGTACTGTTTCTCCTGTTGCTGTTTTAACTTTTCCTGCCCCTGTCCATATGATCTCGCTTATCCCTAGAATGTGTAATCAATCTATAGTTTCTCATTTCTGCTATGACCTGTTTTAGTTTACCCGTCTCGTTCATTGTCCTGACACTCCAAAGTCCTATTTTTGTTTCACGTTTTGCGGGCAGGACGTCCGTTTTCGCGTCAGTGGCTTCCGTTCGGCTTTCACCACTGACAGTCAATGCGAGCCTCAGACTCCAGATGTCCGTCCCGCAGCAAAGTTCGTTCATTTGTTGTCGTTTCCGTAACTTCATTTCTGTTTACATAGACAGGGGTGTCAGCCCTATGCTAAAATCCCCAACCTGGAGGACCATGGTGTCTGCTTTAGTTTGACCCCTGCCCGCGCAAACCTATCAAGCTTGGTAGAACCTTCCAGGAGTATAACTCCAGCTGGCATAGCTCTGGGGGTAATCAGGGTACGCAAGCTGCCATACCTGGACACGGTATTGACACCGGTGATGGCAGTATCGGACGTTCAATACGTATATATTAGAAGAAAAAAACTGCTGTTAATTGTTTCACCTTTCTATCGAGGGGCCCAGTTGATGCATTGGTTTCAAGGGGATAAGCAGGGCATTGGATCAAGGGCGTACCTCAAGTATTAGGCGGGGCGGATTCTGCTATTGAAGAAAAATCTTGCAAGTTATATTTGAAGCAGTAAGGGCTATCATAGTAGTGTCCTATGGCGCCCCCCCCCCCTTATTTTTGGCTGTCACCTGGGGCGGATCGCCCCCTCGCACCCACTTTAGTACGCCATTGCACTGGATACGTTATTTTATATTGTCCCTTCACGCGTTGACAGCAACGACTGCGGCCAGCTTAGGATAATAATTATGCGAGCCCCACGTGTTGCAAGAGCGCGCCTCGGCACACCACCTGCCGGATCCTTTGAAGACCACCAAGCTTGGACGGTGAGCAGACGTGTTTCTAAGGAGATGAACTCGTCAATTTGGATAACTATGAATAATCGCCCTTTATATCTGTCCCGTGGAGTAGTGGACAACACTGTTACAGCTGAAGTGATCTAACATGCTTGGTTTCTTGAAGAAAGCCGCGATTTTTGCGATTGTCTTATTTTTTGGTTCATGAAATTAAAATATGTTTAGAAAAGTCACAAGTACGCACGCACTTAAAAAAATGAAAAAAAAAAATTCACAAACAATACAAACAATTTGATCCTATAATAATTGTATACAACCTCTTCTTTTTTTTTTAAAATAGTTTGTAGTATTTCCTTTTATTTGTGCTCTCTACGATCACGGGGAGAAATGTCTTGTTGCGTGTTTTTGCGTAAGTCATCTGATCTTGGCTAGCGTGAGTCTTTGTTTCTGTTTGATTTCATGAACACCATTTGGCAGTTCTCTTCGTGGGCGTCCTGTTGCTACAAAACCAGGTCTGCTGTTGAAACAGCTCAGCAGAAAGAAGAAAAAAAGTTTAAGTAGTGAAATCACGATAGTTAGAAAATGATGTCTGGAATAAAGGACATAAAGCTCAAATATGCGACGCAACCTGTTCAAATAATATGGCAGCATAATTATTTTTTTTTTCTTGTTTGTTACTTTTTACTGTTTTCTTTTCATGTTTGGTTGTTTGTTTGTTTGTTTGTTTTTTAGGTTTGACCTTGTGATCTGTGAACACGTTCCTTACATTGTTTTGTCATCATCATAATTGTGACGAGAGGTTTTTTGTTTTATATATATATATATATATATATATATATATATATATATATATATATATATGATAGAGAAGATATCCAGGTGTATCAGATGATACAAAGAAAGAATGCCAGTCAAGAGTTCTGGTCTTAAAAGTAATACCCGTCTTAGAAGTAAGCACTGGTGTATAGTTGTCATAGGAATAGTCAGAATGTGAATATCACTGGCCCAGATGGTACTAGTAGGTTCAACCAAGCTGGACTGGTCTGTGGGGGTAGGGGTCAGACAAAAGCTGGTACTCTGGTCCTCCAGGTTGGGGGTTTTAGCACAGGGCCGACACCCCTGGCTATGTAAAAAAATTGCACGTTACGGAAACAACAATAAATGGAAAAACTTTGCTGCGGGACGGACATCCGGAGTCTCAGGCTCGTATGACTGACAGTGGTAAAAGCCGAAAGGAAGCCACTGGCATGAAAACGGATGCCCCGACCGCAAAACACGAAACCAAAATTGGTTTTTGGAACGTCAGAACTATGGATGAGGCAGGAAAGCTGAGACAAATCACAGCAGAGATGAGGAACTACACAATACATATCCTGGGAATAAGCGAGAGCAGATGGACAGATAAGGAGAGAATAAAAACAGCTACAGGGGAAACAGTACTTTATTCTGGCAGAGAGGATGGTCAGCACAACGAAGGTGTACCCATTATCCTGAAGAAAGGAATGGAAATGTCTTTACTGGAATGGAAACCCATCAACAACAGACTGATAAGAGCAAGACTGAGAGGGAGATTCACCAACACCACAATTATACAATGCTATGCACCAACAAACGACAGCGATGAAGAGATCAAGGACGAGTTCTATCAACAGGTACAAAAAGAAATGGAAACTACACCCAGGTACGATCTCATTATAGTAATGGGAGACCTAAATGCGAAAGTGGGAGCACACAATAATTATAACGAAAGAGCAATGGGGAAATGCGGCAGTGGAACAGCAAATTAGAATGGGGACAAATTAATAAGCTTCTGCAGTATTAACAACCTGGTCATTGGAGGAACACTTTTTCCACACAAGGAAGTGCACAAGTTAACATGGGAATCACCAATCGGACGAGACAGATACGCAACACCAAACACCATAGCGGGAAGAGAAAGAAATGGATAACACCAGAAAGAAAAGAGAAAGGAAATGAAAAGAAAGAAAACAGAAGCTAAGTCTCCCAGGTTAAAGGCAATATATAGTGAACAGTACAGTCAGCTGGACAAGGAAGTTAAACGTCAAACCTGTGCTTACAAAAGGACATTTCTGGATGACCTTGCAAGACAGGCGGAAGAGGCAGCACTGAGAAATGAACAAAGCACAGTATACAAAATAACTAAAATCATCAGTGGAAAACGAGGTGCAAACAATATTACATTAGTAAGAGATGAGCACGGAAATCTCATCACGACAGTAGAGGGACAGGAAACAAGATGGGCAGAGCATTTCTGAGAAACTCTGAATAAGGAACCACCAGAGACACAATTGAATGTTCCTGAGGCTGAAAATGATCTAGATGTCAATACAGACATCCCACGAAAAGAAGAAATCATAATCAAATGGTTAAAGAATGGAAAAGCTCCTGGTCATGATAACTTAAATGCAGAGTTATTTAAGACAGACCCTGAGCTAGCAGCAGAACTATTAGAACCACTATTTGCACAAGTCTGGAAAACGGGGACAACACCAACAGAGTGGAGTAAATGAATAATTGTCAAATTGCCCAAGAAGGGAGATCTTGCAGACTGCAATAATTGGAGAGGAATAACTCTTCTCTCAGTTCCCAGCAAAATACTAGGCAGGATAATTATACAGAGAATTTCAAAAGCAGTAGACCACAAACTGAGGAAAGAATAAGCAGGATTTAGAAAGAACAGAAGATGTGTAGATCATATATTTACCCTCAGGAACATTATAGAGCAGTGCTCAGAATGGCAAAGACAACTGTACATTAATGTCGTTGATTTTGAAAAGGCTTTTGACAGTATACATAGGGATAGTTAATAGAAAATACTGAGAGCCTATGGAATTCCAAGCTGCATAGTGTCAATCATAAAAAGCCTTTATGCCAACTTTACGTGTAGCATTGGGCAGAGCAACCTAACCTTTGAAGTGAAGACAGGAGTACGACAGGGATGCCCCTTATCAACCACTCTATTTTTAACAGACATAGACTGGTTGATGCGCCAGACAACAGAGGGCAATCCAAGAGGAATAAGATGGACTACATTTTCTACATTGGAAGATCTGGAATATGCAGATGACATTGCACTGCAAGCACATTCACATCAACACATCCAGGAAAAAACGGATAGACTTAATAAGTGTTTGCAGCAGGTGGGCTTGAACATCAACTTAGAGGTCATGACGCTCAATGTGAGCAACCCTAAGCCCATATCAATAAGGAATCAGCAACTGGAACAGACAGATGCCTTCACATACCTAGGATGCATAGTAACACCAGACGGCGGAGCAAGCAACGACATCAACAACAGAATGAACAAAGCAAGAGCATCCTTTTTTAGTCTAAAAACATCTGGAAGTCCTCTCAATACAGCACAAGCACAAAATTAGGACTATATCGGAGCTGTGTGCTTTCTGTGCTTCTCTGTGGCGCGGAGAGCTGGAGAGTTACAGAGAAGGAAATGTCGAAATTGTCCTCTTTTCACACAACATGCCTAAGAAAAATTCTCCGAATCTTTTGGCCAAATACCATCACCAACCAAGATCTGCTTACTCGGAGCAAGCAAGAGGACATGCACACCATCTGAACCAGAGTTGGGGCACTGTGCGAAGGATGGCCGCCGACCAAGCAAAGTGCAATCAATTTGTTGTTGCCCTACAAGACGCCACCAGGCGTAATGGCCACTGACTGCTTTGACGGTCGGCGGCTAAGGATCAAAGAAGAAGAAGAAGATGGTAAGAAGTAGTACCAGGATTTAAGGTGTCTCCTCCCCACAACTATCCTATGATAAATTAATGCTAGGGGATAAATGAAATGAATAAGAACTTTAAACACAAATAGTAAAAAGTAAACAAGTCCTCAGGTACAATTAATGAATCATTTATTATTTATATTGGTTTTATTTTTCTGCTGTTTGGAAAAGAGTAATAAAAATATTCACACAGTATTCACAGAATTAATGTTATCTCTTATATAGAGTAATTGTAGGAATGTTCTTTCCTTTTAGAGAAATAGTGTTACAAAACAAAGTCACTTGGCAATTGAATCAGTAGTGCTGTCTTTTTCAATTCAAGATCTGGAATAATATTCTCTTGGCTAGAAAAGTTAATGAACACTCGCATTTCTGTTACTAGAATGACTGTTCTTATAGTCCTTTGACTTTATCACAAGATTATCATCATCTGACGTGCTACTTGAAATAAATATAACTGTTTTAGCTGGTGTTTCGTATAAGCTTCTGTCAGTTCCTTTATAGAACACTTATCTTGGTTCCTGGATAATGATGACACTGTACTGTCTTGGAGTTTATCAGTCTTGGCAGACCCAACAGTAGGGGTACCAAGAACCAGACATAGTTCACACGCTGGGTTCCTTCACTTATGTGGGATTACCACTGATGAACGTACACAGACTTCTGATAGTTGACAGTATAAAACCGAATTGTCAATTGAACCTGAAACAACATATCGGTCTTGGCAAGTATCTGGCTAGATTTATATGTGACAAGCACAGATGTCAGACCGGTCAGTCATCAGATGTCGAGATTATAAAGTCATAGTAAGCAAGGACATCATTTCAGTAATACAGTACTATCTTAAACATTTCCATTACTTATACATATTAACAATCATCTTGTTTTATCCACTCCTGTACATCCTTAAATAGTTTACAGCTTGATCCTTCCGAATATTTATCACAGGCCTTATATGTTTCCTGAACATGCTTGATCCTTCTCATCAGGTACAAATTTAAAGAAACTGATGCAATTCCTAGCATCTACACATAAATAATATTCATCTCATACTAATCCTGTAATAAATGAAATATATACATGAGAGTTTTTATAATTCAGCTTACCCTCAAACTTCAGAAATCAACACTGGACATTAATGGCTTGGCAGGCTGCACACATCTGTAGATGGCAGAGGCGTAGTGGCAGACTCTGTCCTGCGTCCAGTCTGTTTCAATTTTTTTTTTCAGTGTCCTTTGTTCAAATTGCGCCATCCCTTTTTATTTTCCAACACGTTCCGATGAGAGAGCATGACGTCACAGGCGTGTTAGGTCTGCTTAATTTGTTCTCAAGATGAATAAAATTTGGCTTCTGTACAAACTGTTCCACCTCTTCCTTCGTCGTTCTAGACTTCTGTCCATCCGATTCTGTCCTTTTAGATCTCGTTAGAACCGGACAGTCCAGAGCTACTATTCCATCTAACTTTCTTTTTCGTCTGACCATTTAACATTCTCCTACATTGCTCGAAAGTGTGTAGTGACCTTATCAACTGACAATTTTATGTATTCAACTTACCATTTCTTCCGTTCCGAAACCATTCCAGCCATAATACATATATGTGAATTTAGAGGCAATCTCCCAGAATCGAAACATATAAGTCTTTCTGCTATTCGTCCATCCTGGTCGTTACATCATCAATCAGAAGTTGGAACTAAAACTTAGATCACTTTAAGAACAAGGTGGCCATATTGTTAGGCATTGTGACCCTTCTCGCTCGTCGTCTCGTGATCGCGTGATATTCACAGACACCGTCGCTTTGCAGTAAATTTTTTTTTTTTTTTTTTAACCAGCGGCACTTGGGCTTTCAGCCCTTCGGCCCAATGACATGTCATTGCGAGGCTGGGGAACCTGAGGACTTTCCTTCCAACCCGGTCAGGAGCTTCGCTCCTTCCCATCCACAGAGGGTTTATTACAGGAGCCGTTCAGGCTATTCAGTCAAATTTCCGGCCGTAAACATTTCTTCAAACGCAGTAATCGATTCTACAATCGTATTGGAGATACATTTTGCCACAAAAATCATCGCCATTGTCCTTTCACTTGTTTTGTCATCATCATAATCATCGCCATTGTCTTTTCAATTGTTTTGTCATCATCATAATCATCGCCATTGTCTTTTCAATTGTTTTGTCATCATCATAATCATCGCCATTGTCTTTTCAATTGTTTTGTCATCATCATAATCATCGCCATTGTCTTTTCAATTGTTTTGTCATCATCATAATCATCGCCATTGTCTTTTCAATTGTTTTGTCATCATCATAATCATCGCCATTGTCTTTTCACTTGTTTTGTCATCATCATAATCATCGCCATTGTCTTTTCAATTGTTTTGTCATCATCATAATCATCGCCATTGTCTTTTCAATTGTTTTGTCATCATCATAATCATCGCCATTGTCTTTTCACTTGTTTTGTCATCATCATAATCATCGCCATTGTCTTTTCACTTGTTTTGTCATCATCATAATCATCGCTATTGTCTTTTCACTTGTTTTGTCATCATCATAATCATCGCCATTGTCTTTTCACTTGTTTTGTCATCATCATAATCATCGCCATTTTCTTTTCACTTGTTTTGTCATCATCATAATCATCGCCATTGTCTTTTCACTTGTTTTGTCATCATCATAATCATCGCCATTGTCTTTTCACTTGTTTTGTCATCATCATAATCATCGCCATTGTCTTTTCACTTGTTTTGTCATCATCATAATCATCGCCATTGTCTTTTCACTTGTTTTGTCATCATCATAATCATCGCCATTGTCTTTTCACTTGTTTTGGGGCATGGAACCACCATTACAGCAGCTAGTCACCTTGCCTAAAGCATACACACACGTAGTCATATGCTGTTGCAGCGATGGTTTACGTTAAAATATGTTCTACGTGTTGAGGTTACCAGGCCAATCCCAAGATAGGGAGCATGTCTTGCGTTGTGTGTAATAGGAGTTTGTGGTGGTTTATGTGTGTTTAAGAGGAGAACGGAGAAACAATTGCATTTAGTTTTTAAAAAAGAAGGTAAAGGTAACCTGATAGCGGGTACTGCCGTAGGGGAGTTAAGTGTTAGAGATCTCACCATGCGAGGTCTAGAATTATCAGGCGGGAGAGAACAGTTCCTTTTATCGCTGCCTTTACCTTCCCTAACTCAAGAACAGAGTCAGGTTTCCATTCAGAGCAACAACCTCCCCCCAACCTTTGTCCACCTTTCCTCATTCACACACACCCCCCCCCAACCGCCGGAGTGGCGCAATGAAAAATGTGTGCAACTTTGTTGGGAAAATAAATGACTAATAATATGACGGAAGGATAAGACGATTAGGATATTTGAATCTTGAGGTTAGGAAGGAAGCACTGATCCTCTCCCTCCTCGTCCTACCAAATATGTCATAAAAGGCGACTGAGCAGGCTTGTAAGTGGGGCTCGCAACTTCATCATGTAAAAACAACTGCAGCAGAAACCACCACTCCACGCGCAAGCTTCATGCAGGCAGGTCAGATCCAGCAGTGGCTCTATTTTCCCGAAGAAGCGCAAAAGGGGAAAGCTGAACGAAACATATTTTTAATGAGCCATGTGACTGTCCTCCCTCTTCTGCCTTATTCAGCTCCCACTCACCGTCGCCGCCCATGTATGTTACTCGTGCAAGTACAAGAATAGTACTGGCGGACTTATGTGAAGTGAGGGTCCACATCTTTGTCATTATCCGAGATGAACGTCGCTAGCAGTTGATACTGCCGCTCATTTATAACGCCTGGATACACAACCCATTTGCATAATTCTTCCTGTCTAAACACTTCAGGAAAAGAGGAGGAGGGGAGGAATGAGGAGTAAGAGGCAACGTGTAAGTGAGTGAACACATGAGAGAAAGAGAGGACATACCACATACGCTGTGTATACCGGCATATATATATTTGATAATGATTACACCGCATATTGTTGCTGGTCTGATAAATATGCCACGCAGTTGAAAATCGTTCATTTATTCATCTGCTTATGCTGTCACTCACTCACTGATTGATACGCTCACCCACAAACCCACTCAGACACTTACTGGCCCAATCCATTAATTCCCTCGCTCATTCACTCACCATATGACCCAGGCATTCATTCAAACACCCACAAAAGAGTACTTATTTAGGCTGTCGGTCTGACACCAACTTGCTTAGGTATTCACTCAGACATTCAATAAGTCACTTGCTAAGATACTCAATAACTCAGACACTTGCTTAGGTATTCACTCACATTCAATAATTCACTTGTTTAGGCATTCATTTCAGCACTCATTAATTCACTTGCTAAGATACTCACTCACTCAGACACTCAATGATTCACTTGCTTAGGTATTCACTTAGCCACTCAATAATTCACTTGCTTAGATATTCACTCACTCAATAATTTATTTAAGTTCTAACTCAAACACTCAGTAATTCACTTATATCTCACTCATTCAGACAATCATTCATTTGCTTAGGTAGTTCCTCACTCAGACATTCGATAATTAATTTGCTTAGGCACTCACTCACTCAAACACTCAGTAAGTAAATTGATTCGACATTCACTCACTCAAACACTCAGTAATTCACTAATATTTGATCTCACTCATTCAGACAGTAATGCACTTACTTAGGTGCTTACTCACTCAAACATTCAGTGATTCACTAGTTTGCTAACTCACGTTCTCTGTCAGTCTCTCTATCTTTCCCTCCCTCTCAGTCTTTCACTCTCCCTCTCTGTCACACTCTCGGGCTGTCTGTGAAAACTAGAAAAGATATTTCGGTAATCACTTGCGAGACAAGAACGAGCGTAAACTAACACCGCCCTAATTTTCCCGCTTCCTCTTGGCTGGGAGGATCGACAGAGGGAGCTCAAGATGGGAGGAGTAAGAGTGGTCTTTGAAAGAGCACACGAAAATTCTGTTTTTAATGAAAGCAGGGATGTGGGAGGAGTGACAGTGCTGAGTGGAAAGATGAGTCGGGGTGGAAGAGAGGAACCAGATATCGATTTATTTTTTTTTTGGGCATGTCTTCTTGTCTGTCTAGTCTGCATGAACACTGTTTTTTCCCCCTCGGCTGGAGTCTGTATCATTTAAAAGAAAAAACAATGTATGCCTGTAATTTCTTTGTATTGTGTGTTTTTTTTTTTCTGTCGAGGCTTTTATATTTCTGTCATCCTGTATCATGTAATCTCATGTGTGAGTGACACACACATACAGACAGAGCGATGGAAACTGTCACATCTCCCTCTCTCGGCGTGCTCTTTTCCTTGGAGCTGTGCTTGTATCTTATATGTAATTGTTCTTTCTCGCAGCTGTGAGTCTTCGTTAAACGCAGGTAGTTCTTTTCTTGCATGTGTAGGTCTCTCGTTCTGTCTCGTTTGTGTCTGCCATAGAAGCAATCCACTTCGTTCCTCATGTATCTGTGCTGCACCCTTTTCTTCACTTCCATTTTTGTCCCTATTTCCTCTTTCTGCCTGTTTGTTTGTCTGCCTGTTCTCTTCAGTATATCTCCGTCGTTTCCTGTTTGTTTCATATAGTGCACGGCGTCACCACTGCAGCTGGCCCTGAGCCATGCGGCCTGGACCAAAGAATTCATTGCTTTTGCAACAGTGGTTTCTGTAGCAGTGTGTGTCGCGGCTTGTCTCCCTTGATCTGCCGAAGTGGTCACGAATGGCCCGACAGTGGAGTAAATGATGAGGTTTTCAAAGGCAGCAACCTTCGCGCAAGATTACTCTTGCAGTGATATAAAAAGGAGGATGATGATGCTGTTTCAGGAAGTCTGACAGGGATTTTTAGGATGGCAAGTACAACAACTGCGCTTACTAAGTTTGTTGTAAACTTTATAACCCCGCCCACTTCTGTGAGAAAAAAATGTGTCACGATGTAACACTTGACTCGTATGTAATGAGCCCTAAGCTGAAAGTAATTCAGCAAATAATTGTATTATTAGCTCTGGATGTATGTATTTTTTAAAAATCATACTGGTGCAGACATCAAATTCACCCAACCAAGCTATCAACTCCAACTAATGATTAATTTTTTTTTTTACACACACACACACACACACACACACACACACACACACACACACACACACACACACACACACACACACACGTATTTATGAAATATTGTTGAAACAAGGGTAAAGAATGAAAATGGTTAACTTTTAGAAAACACTTAAATAATTTATATGTCATTTTTTTTTCTCAAAAGAAGAATTATTCTTCTTGGAAAATGTGAAATTTAGTGGAATAGTTTTAGTGTCCAGAATCTGTGTCGATTAGATCAACTTTATTGTCCCGTGGCAGCAAAGATTCGTCCCTATAGTCTGGTGTAGTTGATGTTGTTTCACAGTGACTTCCTGTCTGTGTCTTCTCTTTTCAGGAGTTGAATAACTTTATCGGAGCACGTTCCTTGCTTTGATGGAGTAACTACCGCAAATGTCACCGCTGTGAGTGTCCTCTAGACACGTCTATTATAGGTGGTGTCCAGAGCTTCATACTAGAAACAGGAAGTAAGAGAAATATAACATTAAATCTCCCATACGTTTTATGTCTCCTGATGGATCGAATTGTCAATTGAACCTGAAACAACGTATTAGTCTTGGATAGTATCTGGCTAGATTTATATGTGACTAGCACGGGCGGCCTCTGCTTTCACCCACAATTTCATCTTCCTCTGAATTTTATCCGATTCCCATGACTATAAAATCTCAGACCTTCGAGTCAGATGAAAGTGTCTATGGAGAGGTGAAGAATGCAAATGCATCATTGTCATATATATATATATATATATATATATATATATATATATATATATATATATATATATATATATATATATATATATATATATATATATATATATATATATATATATATATTCGGTATTATCCAGCAATCAAAAATTACTATTTAATGTACATTCCTAAATTTTAACACTTTAAAAAATTTCTTCGAACTGTATTTCTATTGATTTTGTTAGTAGTTTTACAGTGTTAAGTTCACAAGTTACAGCTTTAATCTTTTTCACGTCCTATACAGAAAACATATTACTAACTCCTATCCCGGCGTCTGAAGATAATGGAATCTGATAGGGGAATCAGAAGCCGCTAAGGTCTTATACCCGAAAAATTCCGCCCACCCTAAATTTAGCTTCGTTAGTGTACTTTGAATGGAACCCAATCACAATTCAGGATAGTTTATTTTTCAGTTTAAAGCCAGTCACAAGGAAGGGCATCTTATTTCAGTACGTTATCGCCGACCCATTATCGTAATTATTGGCATATCAAAGTATTGTTTCTCTTACACTTCTTTTGTCTGACATTCTGTTATCAAAGTATTGTTTCTGTTACACTTCCTTTGACTGACATTATCTTATCAAAGTAGTGTTTCGCTTACACTATTTTGTCTGATGCTCTCTTACACTTGGACTTGTAATTGTCTTGTCAGTTCTTTCACTTCGTATACTGTGTACATCAGATTAATCTTTATCCACTTCTTTTACATTTCGTTTCTTCTTCTTTGATCCTTAACCGCCAAAGCAGTCCATCACTCCTGGTGACGTCTTGTTGGGCAGCAACAAATTGATTCCACTTTGCTCGGTCGGCGGCCATCCTTCGTGCAGTGCCCCAACTCTGGTTCATTCTTTGCATCTCAGCTTCCACAGTTCTCCGCCAAGTTGTTTTTGGTCGGCCTCTCTTTCGCTTTCCCTCGGGGGTCCATAGCATAGCTGTTCTTGTGATGGTATCAGGGTCCCTTCTGAGGACGTCTGCCAGCTATGATGGTGTGCCTGTCCTCCTGGTTACTCCGAATAAGTAGTTCTTGGTTGCTGATGGTGTTTGGCCAAAAGATTCGGAGAATTTTCCTTAGGCAGATTGTGTAGAAGGAGGACAGTTTCGACATTTCCTTCTCTGTTACTCTCCAACATTCCGCACCATAGAGAAGCACAGAAAGTACACAGCTCTCATATAGTCTTAATTTGGTGTTTGTGCTGTACTGGGAAGACTTCCAAATGTTGTTGCGAATAGCAAAGGCTGTTCTCGCTTTATTCATTCTGTTGTTAATGTCCTTGCTTGTTCTGCCGTCAGGTGTTACTATGCATCCTAGGTAAGTAAATGTGTCTGTCTGTTCTAACTTCTGGTTCCTTACTGTTATTGGCTCAGGATTGCCCACATTTAGTGTCATGACCTCTGTCTTCTTCAGATTGATGTTCAGGCCAACCTGCTGGCCATACTTATTCAGTCTATCGGTTTTGTCTTGAATGTGTTGATGTGAATGCGCGAGTAGTGCAATGTCATCTGCATATTCCAGGTCTTCCAGTGTAGAAAACGTTGTTCATCTAATTCCTCTTGGACTGCCCTCTGTTGTCTGGCGCATCACCCAATCAATGGCTGTCAAAAATAATGTTGTTGATAAGGGGCATCCCTGTCGTACTCCTGTTTTCACTTCGAAAATTACATTACTCAATCCAACACTGCACGTAAAGTTAGAATAGAGGCTTTTATGATGGAAACAATGCGGCTGGGAATTTCATAAGCTCTCAGAATTTTCCATAGGCTGTCCCTGTGTATGCTGTCGAAAGCCTTTTCAAAATCAACAAAGTTAATGTACAGCTGTCTGCCATTCTGAGCACTGCTCTATAATGTTCCTGAGGGTAAATATATGATCTGCTCATCTTCTGTTCTTTCTAAACCCCGCTTGTTCTTTCCTCAGTTTATGGTCAACTGCTTTTGAAATTCTCTGGATGATTATCCTGCCTAGTATTTTGCTCGGAACTGAGAGAAGAGTATTTCCTCTCCAGTTGTTGCAGTCTGCAAGGTCGCCCTTCTTGGGCAATTTGACAATTATTCCTTTACTCCACTCTGTTGGTGTTGTCTCAGTTTCCCAGACTTGTGCAAAAAGTGGTTCTAATAGTTCTGCTGCTAGTTCAGGGTCTGCCTTAAATAACTCAGCATTTAGATTGTCGTGACCAGGCGCTTTTCCATTTGTTAACCCTTTGATAGCTGTGATGATTTCTTCTTTTCGTGGAATGTCTGTATTTACGTCTAAGTCACTTTCAGCCTCAGGAACATTCAGCTGAGTCTCTGGTGGTTCTTTATTCAGGGTTTCTCTGAAGTGCTCTGCCCATCTTGTTTCCTGCCCCTGTGCTGTGGTGATGAGATTTCCTTCCTTGTCTCTTACTAACGTTATGTTTTTTGCACCTCGTTTTCCACTGATAGTTTTATTTATTTTATAAACTGTGCTTTGTTCATTTCTCAGTGCTGCCTCTTTTGCCTGTCTTGCAAGGTCATCCAGAAATGTCCTTTTGTTAGCACGGATGTGACGTTTTACTTCCTTGCCCAGCTGACTGTACTGTTCACTATATATTGCCTTTAACCTGGGAGACTTAGCTTCTGTTTTCTTTCTTTTCGTTTCCTTTCTCTTCGCTATGGTGTTAGTGTTTCTGGTGTTATCCAGTCTTGGTTCTTTCTTTCCTGGAATCCCAAGCATGACTTGCTGCTTTCCTTGTATATTGTTGAGATGGTGTTGAATTTCTGGTCGACATCATCAGTCTCTGTTCTTTCCTGGCTTTTGGTAATCTGAAATCGTCTCTTTACGTCGACCACGAACGCTTTTCTGGTGAGGGGGTCCTTGAGTTTCGTGATGTTATATCTTTTCTGTTTGACTGCAACTGGTCCAGCAACTCTGATTTTCACCTTCAGTCTTGCTACTACTAGGTGATGATCACTTCCCACATCTGCGCCTCTTCTTACTTTCACGTCTTGTAGTGCATGTCTCCATCTGCCATTGATCATTATGTGATCTATCTGGTTTCTGTCTCGTCCGTTTGGTGATTCCCATGTTAACTTGTGCACTTCTTTGTGTTGAAAAAGTGTTCCTCCAAGGACCAGGTTGTTAATACTGCAGAAGCTTATTAATTTGTCCCCATTCTCATTTAGTGTTCCACTATCGCATTTCCCCATTACTCTTTCGTTATAATTATTGTGTGTTCCAACTTTCGCATTTAGGTCTCCCATTACTATAATAAGATCGTACCTGGGTACAGTTTCCATTTCCTTTTCTACCTGTTGATAGAACTCGTCCTTGATCTCTTCATCGCTGTCGTTTGTTGGTGCATAGCATTGTATAATTGTGGTGTTGGTGAATCTCCCTCTCAGTCTTGCTCTTATCAGTCTTGTGGTAAAGTGGGATGTTATAAATTTTTATAGGGGACTTAGTGTACTGACTGAGATCAGCTGTGAAGGTATCTGTATCTAATAGGTGTAGTGTTTTACATATAACCTTACTTGCTACCACATTATGCCTCAGTCAGAATTATTCTGGAATATTGTGATGACTACGTTAAATGTCTAGGGTATGTATATGATGAAGTGTAAGTCACAACAACAACAGACAGATAAACAATTTAATTTATT
Source organism: Oreohelix idahoensis (assembly GCA_024509875.1). Lineage (NCBI taxonomy): Eukaryota > Metazoa > Mollusca > Gastropoda > Stylommatophora > Oreohelicidae > Oreohelix > Oreohelix idahoensis. Next base: position 737,745 of record JAMPIV010000840.1, on the reverse strand, counting down.
CCACCACACTTGACAACACTGTGACACTCACACACATGTACCATTCTATAAGACTATCTTAAATGAGTCACTGGTAAATTTTCAAATATCAATATGTATTAAGCACTTTCATTAATATATATGTCCTGATTCAACTACAAAGTGAATCAGGAATCACAATCAGTTGTAATTACAATTTATATGTACAGAATTTATCAATAAGAACCTTGTAGTGACATATTTTATTAATATTATCCTATGTGTGTCAGTTGTGTAGTAGTAATATGAGGTAATACTGGTTTTGTTTTTTCAAGCTATGTTGTTATTTGTCATCATGACTTCAAGTGTTTGTTTATCTTGTAAATGGTATGGGGAAAAGTTCACAGTTCCTATCAATTTAAACACTGTATTTTCCCTCTGGTTTATTATAAAGTCAGATTTTGAGGGGGGGGGGGGGGGGCATAATGTTGAGCTCCACTGGCCACATAGGCTTATCTTTCGTGATGGCGGCAGGATAAGACTCCTCTGCTCGATAGCCTCCCTCTGTTCTGGAGACACCTCACTGGTCAGTATCTGGACCCAGGAGTATGCTGTCAGCCTCTAGGTTCAGCAAAGCTCAGACCAGGTGCTGCTCAATAGCTTTAGGACCACGGTCCCTGAAACAAGAAGGTTGTACCTCCTACTTCATAATTAGTTTATAATCCATTTACAGACTGAACACAATACATAACAAACACTGAGTTCAGAGCGGTAGGCCAACTGTCAGCTTCATCTGAAATAATTTACACCAGTATATTCCTCCCTAATGGTTACCACGCCTCTGCAATTCCAGCATTATTTCTTTCTAGTCCATAAGATAGGTGTCAGTGTACTGTTTGGCAATTCCATGCAGTTTTACTTTCCTCCGACACCTTCTGTTCAGGTTGGAGCACTATATAGGCTTTACCTCATGTTAGCTACTGAACCACACATATATACAGACATAAATTATCAATTTACATTCAATTTTCATTAAAAAGATATTGAATATATCAAGCTTACCACAATGCATGGAATAATACACAGTTACGTTGAATGGCAATGAATATAGCACAACTTCGATCTGCCGATGTCCCAGGCTTTTATTTAGAAAAATATGCACTGGTGCTCAACGCACTGGTTCTGTAGTAAGTTTATTTGAACATGTGGTGGTGACCTGACGCCTCTGATTGACTATATTCGCGGGTCTAACCAATCGTGCCATGTTTACTCAATCGTTTGAAAAAAAGTACTCCTACTCCCGTTTCCCCTGACAACAAAAGATAGTATTTATAGCCCGACTAATCGTGTTTAGCCTTACATTTCTTGCGCTCCAATCAAATCGGATTTAACATGGAGACCCATTTCCCGTACAATGGTGGGGTGAAAATCTGCCACTGAGCGATTCTGATTTGGGTGTTGTCTGACATCCCTCACTATTTCTTTTGGCTATAATTTGGTAATTCCTAGACTATTTGCGTAACGTTTAACATATTTTTTGTCAGCAAGTCCTAAGGAACCCAAATATACAAATTTAAAGGAGCTAAGTGGCTGCGTTCAAAATATGCATTTTCTTCTACCTCCTGTTTACTTCGAATACGATGTGGTGTCTGGGTACTGTAATGTTTTCAAACGTAAACCAGTATAATGTCATGTTTCCTAATAAGCGTTTTGTGAGTTTTTAAAAACTAACTCTCGTGTGTGTAGTGTTTTTTTTTTTCACTGTCGATTTGAAAAAAAGCTAGTGCTTGTGGCCTTACACGCGTGATGGTAGTAATTGTGTATCGCGAGACGCGTGTTTAGTGTTGCATGCGTTCCGGCTTTCAGCCTCTCCCTTTCTTTCTATCTTTAGTCCATCTGTCTTTCGTTTTTTGGTAACGTAGTGTATAAAATGACATGAATGGAATTTTAAATCCAGGTCATCTTGCGTATCTCAAGGTTTTTCTTAGAAATGGAGTACACATTTTATTGTGTTGGGGAAACGCGTGTATGCTGCAGAAGGCTTTTACTATCAACGTGAAACGTTACAATTTGCAGACGAAGGAGAAAACAAGGGGGATTTCGAGTACAGTCATTGTGACAGCACTGTTCTTTACCATTCTTCTTTCCTTTTATTGAATTTATGTGTTAGGCTTTGCATTTACCTGATAATTTATATATGTGGATTAGAATTTCTCATGACAAATCCTCCCCACTTAAAACAGACGTTATATGTCAGTCTATAATTCTATATACACATAGAGAAATTTATTATTATTCCTGGGGTTTAGGGTGATTCTCATCACACGGATGGCGGCTTAAAAAATCCGCTCCCAGATTTGTTTTTCCACTTATATACTCTATGCTAAACTCAAATGGCTGCATCAATAATGACCAACGGAGTAATCTAGAATTCTCATGTCTAGCCTGTGCTAGAAACGATAAAGGTTTGTGATCCGTTTGCAACTTAAATGCCTTCCCATACAGATAAATATTGAATTTCTTTATCGCCCATATTACTGCAAGACATTCTTTTTCGCTAGTTGAGTAATTGGTTTCAGCTTTATTCAACTTTGTGCTAGCATATGCCACTGGGCTTAATTCCCCATCCAATGCATCTGATTTCTGTAGCAGAGTCGCACCTAACCCAATATTACTGGCATCCGTCCTTACTATGAATTCTTGACTTAAGTCAGGTAATTTCAAAATAGGTTTACTTGTGAGCTTTTCCTTCAATTCTTGGTAAGCCATGTCACATTGTGGTGTCCATGTAATTCGATCTGGATGTCCTTTACGTGTCAAATCAGTTAACGGTGCACATATGGAATTAAAGTTTTTGATATACTTCTGGTAGAAACCACATAATGAGACAAAGGATCTCACGTCTTTCTTGGTTTGTGGTCTCGGGGCTTTCTTTAGTTTCTCTAAATTCTTTGGGTCAGGGGTCATGTTTCCCTGATAAACTGTGTGTCCCAAGAATTCTAATTCTTTACATCCAACGCAACATTTGGTTGGTCGGGCTGTTAAATTCGCTTCCCTAAGTCGATTAAACAGCATGTTCAGAGAGTCAATGTGTTCCTCAAACTTTTCTGTTGCTATAAGGATATCATCCATGAAATTTGTGATACATGGATTATTCAGAGGGTCCAATAATTTTCTCATCATTCTAGAGAAGACACTAGGCGCATTCTTCAATCCAAATGGCAATCTGTTAAACTCATAGTGTCCTTCTGAGGTACTAAAAGCTAGGTATGGTCTAACCTCAGGCTTTACTGGAATCTGATAGTATCCTTTACTCAGGTCCACTTTTGAGAAATATTTAGCTTTATTTAGTCTGGCAAACAACTGATTTGTATCCGGCAATGGATCCACCTGTCCTTCTGTAATAGCATTCAGTCTCCTGTAATCTATACAGAGTCTATGTTCTCCAGAGGGCTTCCTTAAGAGTACAACACCGGAACTATACGAAGATTCACTGTGTGAAATAATTCCTTCCTTCGACAAATAGTCTATCTCTTCCTTCAAAGCTTTCTCCTTAGCAAAAGGAATCGAATATGGTTTCATACAGACAGGTGTGGAGTCTATCAGTTTCATATCATATTCCAATAAGTTTGTATGCCCTGGTCGGTCTGTTAACACCTCTGCATAATTATCTAGAACCTGTTGCACTCTCTCTTTCTGAGTTTTCGTTAAATGTGTACTGATTTTCACCTGTGCCGCTGTCTCACAGGGGTGTAATGGATATTCAAATGATGAAAGTGGTTCCTTTTTCATCTCCATGGCAATGGACAAGGTCAACAAGTGTGTCTCTTCCTGATTTTCTCTTTCCAAATATTTCTTCAGGAGATTCACATGATATATTTTTTCTTTCCCCTTCTTATCTATCTTATAATTTGTTCTAGACACCTTCTCTAGAACTGTATATGGACCTTGCCATCCAATTTGTAACTTATTCTGACTACCGGGGAGAAGAAGCAGTACCTTCTCTTCCACAGCCAAATCTCTGTCTTTAGCTTTCCTGTTATAATAGGCAGCATGTTTCTTCCTGGCTTGTTTCAAATTTTCATTGGCAAGTTTCCAGCCAGTTTTTAAACGAGTGGTCAGCTCATTCACATATTGGTATGAGGATGTAATATTTTCCTCTGCTTTTTCATCAGTCCACGTTCTTAACAGCGTTACATATGGACCTTTAATTTTGTGGACCTATTTGTCCCTGCACCGGTATGGTCTCTTCCACTCGAAGCGCTATAGTGGTGATTTTTCTTCCCAGATTTATCATTCACAAAACGACCGCTACCAATTTTTCTCTTGGGGCTTTCTCCCCACTTAGAATTCTTGATGAGAGATTTCCTCTCTACATCTTCTTCCTCCCGTTTGTTTAAGTCCGATTGAGGGATTTTCGGCTTATCTTGGGGTAAGACATCTTTTTGCACTCTCCGCATAGTGGCCATAGTAAAACAGTTAAGTGAAGCTTGTCCGTGAAAAGGGGCTTCCCATTCCCTTTGGTCCACTTTATCAAATTTATATTTCTTTTTATTATCAGGCCTAATTTTGCCCCTTGGCGTGTCCAGGTCCTGATCAATGTTCCCACTTGTGGGTGTTCCCTCATGTGCTATGCTACACCTTTCTACAAAATTCTCAATGTCCCATCTTGCCTTGGGCCAATAATAATTGTGAGCCACCTTTTGGATGATGGTACCTATTTTCTCATGGTCCCCATCTGGTTTCACATGTAGGCTCCTTATTAAGTCTGCCCTATATCTTTTAGGAAGTACCAGCTGTCCCTGACCTTTGGATCTAGCTCCAGTCTTCCTATACATCAACTTGTTCTTCATGTAAAAATCTCCCTTGCCTGGAGTTGTATGACTGTTGCAAGTGGCGTGTTGCAAGGCGTGGTTTGGTTAGCTCTGAACAATGTTCCATGTGATATTAATAAAACAGTTATAAATGTCTGGCCATTGTTTTATCTTCTTGATATTCTTGAGTGATCGTGTATCGTGCCTTTTATGTAAGATTACGCGAATGCAGGGGTGGAAGATTCTGAACAATAATTGAACCTTGGAATACGATTGATGTGACAAGTCGGTTCATAGAGTCCACAAATATTTAATACAGTTTACGCGTCAAGACGATTCATGCATGTTGATCACAAAGGTACATATTATAACTTGAAAATATATGGCATAGATATGTAGATATCCTATCAGTCCTTGTCCAATAATCAAATTACTGTATGCAGATTGTCATAGCTGTATGCACGCGCGGTTGGGGTTTTCCAACGGCCGACAGTGAGTCTATGAGTCTGGTAAAATCAAATACTATGGACTGTAATTCATCCTTCCTTAATTTTCACTTTCGTACTGACCTTTAATCATTTCAAATCTTCGTAATAGCAATGGACTGACCCATGTCCGTACTTGCATAAAATATATCTGTATGGCAATACCATGCTCAACATTGGAAGGAAAGTCAGACGCGTCTTAACAGCTTGACGGTCAATGTAAAAAGGGTATGGTTTTCTTAGTTACCGACTGTGTCCTAAACAACGCTATACACGTCATAATCGATCGTGTATGAAGCGTTCAGTAATTGAAACATCTATCGCAATATATTAAATGTCTTAACCTTTACAATTGCACGTCTGGTAACCTTTAGCAGACGGCGTTAATATCATATACCGTAACAATTCCCTGTACACCGGGGAAAAAAAAAATCGATAGATTTTTTTTCAATATCTATCCGACTTAACAATTTTTCAAAAAAAATTTAACACAATTGTGACATATGGCCGACGATGTTCTGAGTAGAACCGTGTTGCGGTCGTGTCAACTAACTATTTGTCATAGTCATCTAATCATAAATAACATTATATATCAATATTATACATATCATTATATCAACTAAATAAATGTCCAATGTTAATAGTGAATGAGAAAATTAAATTAAAGTAAGGTCTGTCGTATTAGTATGTCATATAGGAATTAATTTGACTAATTAAAATTAAATTAATTAATTAAATTAAGAGTTAAATTATTAAGGTTCTAATGTAACGCGATGTTATGAGAGAAGAAAAGACAAACTAAGTAAGAAGAAATAGAAAGAAATTCGAATATAAGTTTAACTTAATTGTGTGTGTTAAGTGTTAGTGAATAATAACTATCTAATTTAACTAACTAAATAATGTATAGGTACATTAAAAAAAAAAATTATTAATCTAATACTTGTGTGAGATTTATTTTCTCTTTTCATAATTTCTTCTTTTAGTATTTCGTTCTCTTTTTTTTTTTTTGTTCTTTCATTTCATTTTTTTTCTCACATTTCATTTTATTGATAATAATTCAATTAAGAAGTTAAGTTAACTAATTAATTAGTATAGGATATGATGATCCATCCGTAGTCTTGATCCTGATGAATTCTTTTAGGCAAAAATGTTCAAACGTTTACGTTGGAAAGAAATGTCATTTATCCCAGCATCCAAGAATTAAGTATACACAGGAACATCAGTTCGGTTTGTCGTCAGACATTAGTCCATGATTGTTCAAAGAGTATTCATATCTCGTGTATGGACGTTAGACGAAGTTTGAATGTCTATATATACCTTGATTGTCTTTTAATTCAATTCTGTGATGCATATAGTGTTTATACAGTTTAAATTAAAGGCAAGGTTAGTTCCTTTATAGTTGATACTTCGTTCAATCCAATGTAGTTCTGATTGATGTAGTTTAAGAGTGTCAATATTGATTATTCGTCGTCAATAGGATTACGTGACAATGCATCTGCCACACAATTTTCAGTGCCAGGTATGTGTTCAATGGAGAACTCAAATGGCTGTAGGATGATTGAATATCTGGCAAGTTTCTGGCTCTTATGATTAGAGCGACGCAAAGAGGCCACAGCACGTTGGTCCGTCTGTATGGTGAAGGGAGCACCGAGGAGGAACTTCTCAAATTTCGTTATTGCCCAGATCACAGACAAAAGTTCCTTGTCGACTGTTGAATACTTGGTTTCTGCCGGCTTCAGTTTTCTTGATATATATAAGGTGGGGTGTAGAATGCCATCATGGTTCTGGAGCAGGCATGCACCAATGCCGTAGTTACTAGCATCTGTTCGTAAGAAAAATCTTTTGGAAGCATCGGGAAGTCTTAAAATTGGTTCATGTGAGAACAAATTTATAATTTTGTTGAAAGTTTCATTGCATGTACCAGTCCATGTCACCTTCACCGGCATATCTTTTTTTAACAATGAAGACAATACAGCCGTGATGGATGACAAGTTTGGTATGAATCTACTGTAATATTGAACAAGTCCTAACAAACTCCTGACCTGTTTCTTCGTCTGAGGAACTGCTATGTTTAGAATTTTGGAGACTGTACTAGGTAACGTTCGGATATATCCCGATCCAATGATATGTCCCAAAAAGGTTATCTCATTACACGCGATTTGCACCTTTGTAGGTTTAGCAGTTAGATGATAATTCCTTAGAGTGTCAAAAACATATCTAAGTCCCGAAACATGTTCCTCAAACGACGAACTAAACAAGCATATGTCGTCAATATATGTAATAACGTCTGGTCTACCTGATAAAATTTGTCGCATCAGGCGAATGAAGGTAGCTGGCGCATTAACAAGCCCAAAAGGCATCACATTCCACTGGTATAGACCTTGTGGCGTGGAAAATGCGGTGTAGTACTTAGCCTTTTCGGTCAGTGGTATCTGCCAATAACCTTTAGTTAAGTCTATCTTACTAAATATAGTTGCGTTAGATAGACGTGGCAGTAAGTCGTCAATAAGTGGATGTGGTTCGCTGTCAACTATAGTCTTAGCATTTAATTTTCTATAATCAACACATAGTCTAATGTTATTGTCCTTCTTCCGGACAATCACTAATGGAGAAGAGAATGGCGAATTACTAGTCTCAATGATTCCCAGAGACAACATCTGTTCAAGTTCCTTAGTAGTTTTAGCAAGGAAATGTAAAGGAACAGAATAGGGATGTACACGAATAGGTGTATCATCATTGAGAGTAATGTCATGACTGATAGCCGATGTGCGACCCGGGACGTCGGTCAACACATCTGGATAAGATTGTAATAGATTAGCAATCTGTAGACGCTGTTGCGGTGTAACCGTTGAAGAGATGGTTACATCCCGCCAAGATTCAGTAGGTTGAACTACTGGTACAGGTAACGGTAACTGTACCTCAGGAAAAGAAGATTCTTCTTCCTGGATGACAGATAAGTTAGTATAATGACAAGTGGATACTGTGTTGTCATCTAGTTCATGAAAAATTGACTGTAAGTGTTCAGGACGTGTATGAAATTGCTTGAGCATGTTAATATGAAATATCTTTTTGTGTCCCTTGATATCTAAGATGTATAAGAATAAATGACCAATAAGGAAAGGAAATGATGACTGACTAGAGCTGAGTCATCAAGAAATAAGACAAAAGGGTGAGCGTACACCATTATCTGCGTGGTGCAGAATCATGTACTAATTGTAACTTAAGATAACGGTGATGAAAATAAACACCATTATCACGCTCGATTACCCAACGAGCGTCTCGATTGTTACGAAATGTAACCATCGCCTGTCTATTCTGCCCATTGCATGATGGCAGAAGACGAACAAACTTAACGTTTGCTGTATAATCAAAAAAATTTCTAAGTGCCTGCCAGGTAGTATCCTGCGGCAGATTTCGCACTAACACTGTGCGAGAATACGCACTTTTCCCAATATATGTAGTATCATTGTCACGAAATAGTGGACAATGATGATATGTATTCTTTATCAAAGAATTAGCCTTCCCTTTCAACACCGACATTGTCTTTCTGTTAGATGTCGTATCATCCTGACTGGACTGAGGATGATACCTATCATCACGAAAGGTATTAAGTTTCCTACATGTCGTAGACGTGTCCTTGCTGGGCAAAGTAAAAACTTTTTCATCATAATTATTTGTGTTAACTTTATGTTTCCTTTTAAGTCCAGCATTATTATTTAACCTATTATTCTTCTTCATAATGTTTTTGTCAATGTTGACAACGTCAACAGTTTTATTAGGATCAGTTATATCCTTAGTATGTTGTCCAATAGATCTATCATCTTCATCAATTTCCAAGATAGTACTGAGAGTGAAGTTGGAAACTGCTGTGCCACATGTATTCATGTTGTTGGCACGAAGTGTAGCCATATCAACAACAGCGTTAGCGTTGCTAAAAGAACGCAAATTCTTTTTTTCCCAATCATTAATTTCCTGTGGGGTACAATCCTTACTACCATGGATGCGTCCCAACATCAGATCTGCAATTGGATTCTGAAGCATGCATACTTTTACGTTTCCTGTGAAAAAAGGAGTGTTAACATGAATAATAGCTGTGGGGTAAAACTCTATTGTTCCACCAAAAGTCATGCAACGGACATATTCCCCCGTTGCACAGCTGGGATGTACCAGCGACTGTCGTACACCAATCGTTGTGGATCCCGAATCCCTCAACACTGAGACGACGGATCCATTAACTAATCCTCTGTTAAAAAATTAATAGGCCTGTTCCATCGTTGACTGCAAGACCTACCTGTGGTATAATATGTCCGCAGTTAAGCACTGTTTCTTTCGCCTTCTGAAAAATAAGATTGCATTGATGGCAACTATTTGCCACATTATAATTAATAGCAAAACATGCAGCAGAAGACTGTGTTGTATTATTGTCAAGTGGGACCTGAGCTATAGGGGTAGTATTATTTGTAACTGCCGCCCCTGTATTATGGTTGTAATGAGATGATCCCCGAGAATGAGATCGATTCCGAGTATAATTGTTAGAATTATCTCGTCGTCCTCTATAGTAACTATTATTTCGATGTCTCGAGCCATGATTATTACCATTCCAGTTACTATTATTATTGGGAGTATGTGATCGATTATAATGAGTGTTATGTTGACCATTGTGGTAGTTTGTTTGAGGTGAATAATTTCTATCTCGTGATCTACCTCTGTTGAACTCATTTTTATTGTTGAAATCATTATTATGTCCCTTCTGAAAGTTAACATTGTGATTTCTTTGGAACCTACTTCTGTCTACACTGTGATGTCTTTGTTTGCTATTATGATTGTAGGCCATATTAGACGCCACAGGTAGAGGTTCTCTTAATGAGGAGTTAGAAATGGTTGCATTCGGGTGTGCCGAACAGTAGTTTAAAGAAATTTTTTCTAACTCATCCATAGTACCTGGTTTACGCTCCTGCAAATATGCAAAAAATGGCTGGCTAACTGAAGATAATACCTTATCCCGCAGTAGTAAATCAACTAATTTGTCGTATGATTTGTTGACTTCTGCCAGTTCAACCCATCTATTAAATGTATTGCGTATGTTCGCAATGAATCCTGCAAAATCCCTTGGAGATTCAGGTAAAATTCCCTTAAATTTCAACCTACAGTGTTCCTCGTCCAGGTGAAACCTTCGTAAAAGCAAGGACTTAATAGCACCGTAGTTATTAGCTATTGATGGGTCAGCATTTTGAGAAGCTGTCAGTGGTTCTCCAACCAAGAATTCATTTAATTTGAGTACCCATGACTCTTCAGGCAAATGGTTAGATTTGCAAGTCTGTTCAAAACGAGCCAGGAACGATGAAAGGTCGTCGACGTTCAAGTTGAAAATGGGTAATTTAAAGTTGTAGAAGTGTTTAGGTTGGCTGGATGATGATCCATTTTGTGCGTTATTATTCTGATTTGCATCAGCATTTTGTGCTTGTAATCTTGCTGTCTCCAATTTAATACGCGCCAATTCCATTTCTTGTTGTAAAATAATTTCCTCTCGTTTCAATTTATTCTCTTCTTCCTGTTTGGCGATTGTTCTTTGCTCTTCTCTTTCACGTTGAGCAATCTCTCTCAATCTATTTTCCTTGGCAATTTGCTTCATCTCAAGTTCTGCTTCCTCTTTCTTTAATGCAGCTTTTTTCTCTTCTTCCTCTTTCTTTAATGCAGCTTTTTTCTCTTCTTCCTCTTTCTTTAATGCAGCTTTTTTCTCTTCTTCTTTTCTTTCATATTTTTCCAGTTCTGATTCAGCAAACTGACGAAGTTCTTGAGATTTATAACCATATTCACGACCAATCTTAACGAAATGGTCTATAGTAAGCATTTTGACTTTTATCTGTAAGTAATTATTGATAATTACTGATTAAAATAGTCAATAGTAGCTTCAGAGTAATTATTATACTTACTCAACTTAGAAATATTCAATATAAGTAATCACAATAGTACTGAACTTAATGTCTAAGTTCAACTAATAGACAATATTTTGTAACAATATTGTATCTAAATAATACTATATCATAAATAGTTATGATATCTGTTAAATATAATGTAATTATATCACACAATTAATCTCAATATCCAATAATGTTGGGTATAATTCATAGGAATTATATTGTTCAATGTACTAAGTCACTCTCTTAGTACCAGAAAAGTATATTAAATAATATACAATGGGTCTATTACCTCAAAGGTAGCTATAAGATTATTTATTTTGTCAATATATATATATTATATTATTATGCCCTAGGCATCTATGATAAATTGTAGTGCTACTTTCTTGGACTATCACTGCATAATTATGCAATGTCCCATATTAACCTTAAATTTCAGAAAAAAATTAATTAAATTAAATTACAAGTGTATTATTGCATATAATTATCATATTATTAATGTAATATTAATATATATTATGAGGACAGACAAGCAATGATGCAACTAAAGGGTACAAACAATGTCAAGACGCAAACAAGACATTTTCACAATTAAAAATGAATTTATGAACTAAATAAAATAAGCGGAAATGTCACAGACCAAATGAAGGGCAAGGTCTGACCGGAGGTCAACTGAATATTCAAGGTACACACAAAAAAAAAAATGACTGCGAAAAATGATGACGTCACAGGACTCATAACGGACGAAAATTTAATAATCATAAAATAAATGATAGTCAGAGGAGAATGGACGAAATAGTAACGAACATGGTACAGAACTGAATAAAATTATTAACTGAATACGAATAAAATACACCAATTATCTACGGGACAGTACAGCTAACGCAAAATCGTCAAACGATAGCAGATTTGGACAACAAGTCCAATGTCAAACCTCAATGGGGTTTCCAAAGGTGCAATCGTTTAACTGCCCTAAGAAACGACCGAAATTAATTCAGGCATCGTGAGAGCCGCAGAATTTAATTTCAGTTCATCCTCCCTACCTCCCACGATTAGTAACAAATACATACGATGGAAAACAAATTTAACATATATACATGAAAATACATAGACATGCCTGATCAAAGCAAAATGGACTCAGTATTACGGTTTTGCAATGACGACAATTTAAACAGCTAGACTTATCTTTCCCGTTGCTTCGATCAGTGCTATAGGTCGTCAACAGCTAGGCTAATGCCCCTGACTGCCTGCTCCTGTAGTCCATTTCTTGTGTCTGCTTCAAATGACTTATTTTTCCCTTGGTTAGGCTTAAAAGAACGACTTCAGTTTCTCCGATAGTTTCACCTACACGAATTTCAGTGACGTCGCGTTGTTAGGCATTAGACTGAGTTCCACGTCATCTTCAGCTGGATCATGTGATCGAAAACTGATCGTAAATATTTCCTTCGAAAGTCATTCAAAAAATTTTTTTGTTTTTGGTTGTTTTTCTCGTCCCCAGACACCGGGCACCACTGTTGCAAGTGGCGTGTTGCAAGGCGTGGTTTGGTTAGCTCTGAACAATGTTCCATGTGATATTAATAAAACAGTTATAAATGTCTGGCCATTGTTTTATCTTCTTGATATTCTTGAGTGATCGTGTATCGTGCCTCTATGTAAGATTACGCGAATGCAGGGGTGGAAGATTCTGAACAATAATTGAACCTTGGAATACGATTGATGTGACAAGTCGGTTCATAGAGTCCACAAATATTTAATACAGTTTACACGTCAAGACGATTCATGCATGTTGATCACAAAGGTACATATTATAACTTGAAAATATATGGCATAGATATGTAGATATCCTATCAGTCCTTGTCCAATAATCAAATTACTGTATGCAGATTGTCATAGCTGTATGCACGCGCGGTTGGGGTTTTCCAACGGCCGACAGTGAGTCTATGAGTCTGGTAAAATCAAATACTATGGACTGTAATTCATCCTTCCTTAATTTTCACTTTCGTACTGACCTTTAATCATTTCAAATCTTCGTAATAGCAATGGACTGACCCATGTCCGTACTTGCATAAAATATATCTGTATGGCAATACCATGCTCAACATTGGAAGGAAAGTCAGACGCGTCTTAACAGCTTGACGGTCAATGTAAAAAGGGTATGGTTTCTTAGTTACCGACTGTGTCCTAAACAACGCTATACACGTCATAATCGATCGTGTATGAAGCGTTCAGTAATTGAAACATCTATCGCAATATATTAAATGTCTTAACCTTTACAATTGCACGTCTGGTAACCTTTAGCAGACGGCGTTAATATCATATACCGTAACAATGACAAGTTGACAATTTCCTGAAACAAGGCTTGAGGGTCTTATCCCCAGCCTGTGCCTTCCTCATCTCTTCTGGAGTGGTATTCAACAGAATATCCTCCTCCTTTCTTGAGGTCGACCTGACCTGAAGGGTGGCCATAACTATAGGGTTCCTTCTGCAACGGTCAGTGTCATGATTGTTCATCTTACAATTTTTACACCACCTTTTCCCTTGGTTGAAAGATTTTCTTTCATCATATTTTCTTTCATCGAATTGTGGGGTTTTATTTTTATTGTCATACCGTGGCCTATCAAATTGGTGCTTACCTTTGTTTTGATCTCTAGGATCAAATTTATTAAAGTTCTGTGGTGCCCTAAAATTTTCCAGCTGTTTCTTTTTATTACCTGATACCTCTGCCTGAGCTGCTTGATACCTTTCAGCAACATTTAGCAACTCACCCAGCCTCTCTGCACCTTGTTCCATGAGAAACTTTCTCAGGTCTGGAGCCATGGACTCTCTTAATTGTTCTATAAGGACCATTTCCTTAAGATCTTGGGTTTTCCCCAGAGAAGTCCATTTCTCCAAGTATGTCTCTAACCGTGCAGAGAACTGGTGATAGGTTTCACCTGACAGTAGTTTAGCATTCCTAAATTTTTTCCTATAAAATTCTGCGTTCTTTTCATATCTTAACAAAAGAGCCTGCTTTAGCATGTCATAATTTTCCTGATCACCTCTGCTCATTTTGGCAAAAACTTCATAAGCTGCCCCACGAAGCCCTTGAGATAACTTTAAGCTCCACCTTTCTCTCTCTAACCCAAATGTGGTAGCTAATAGTTCATATCTATTTAGATAGCTCTCAATATCATCGTATTTCTCAACAAAATGATCTAAATGAAAATTCATAGCTGAGGTTGAGGCTCCCTGGCTAGCAGTGGCATCAGAGGTAAAGGGACTGGCACCATTTTCAGGAGCATGGCCTTGAAACTCAAACTCCCTTAGTCGTAACTCATGTTCCCTTTGTACTCTTTTATCTTCTGCTTCCCTTTCTGCAGCTAATCGCTTGTCTTCCTTTTCTGCAGCCTGTCTTCTTTCCTCGGCTTCCCTTTCTGCAGCTAATCTTTTGTCTTCTCTTTCTGCCTAAAATTTCTTAGCCTCAGCCTCAATCTGCAACCTCTTAGTCTCAGCCTCAGCCTCAAACCTTCTTTCGGCCTCTTTTTCTAATCTTCTTTCTTCCCGTTCAATATATTTGTCACATTCAGCCGTGACATAAGCAATCATAATTTGCCCGTCCATTCCTAACTCTTTCGCAGTCTGTACAGCAGCAGATCGAAATTTTGCCAAGTCGGCCATTGTCTAACATGCAAATGTAATAATTCAATCTATCAATATTTATCTAATGACAACCACAGGCACTGAGAGATCAACGTTTTTTATTTTCACCCAAGGATACCTTTTAATTTCTATTATTCCCTGAAGTGAATTACCCCCAATATTTTTAATAGGGAAAGATTCAAAATCCCGAGAGCGAGACCCCAATATATGTGGTAAAGTGGGATGTTATAAATTTTTATAGGGGACTTAGTGTACTGACTGAGATCAGCTGTGAAGGTATCTGTATCTAATAGGTGTAGTGTTTTACAGATAACCTTACTTGCTACCACATTATGCCTCAGTCAGAATTATTCTGGAATATTGTGATGACTACGTTAAATGTCTAGGGTATGTATATGATGAAGTGTAAGTCACAACAACAACAGACAGATAAACAATTTAATTTATTCCACCACACTTGACAACACTGTGACACTCACACACATGTACCATTCTATAAGACTATCTTAAATGAGTCACTGGTAAATTTTCAAATATCAATATGTATTAAGCACTTTCATTAATATATATGTCCTGATTCAACTACAAAGTGAATCAGGAATCACAATCAGTTGTAATTACAATTTATATGTACAGAATTTATCAATAAGAACCTTGTAGTGACATATTTTATTAATATTATCCTATGTGTGTCAGTTGTGTAGTAGTAATATGAGGTAATACTGGTTTTGTTTTTTCAAGCTATGTTGTTATTTGTCATCATGACTTCAAGTGTTTGTTTATCTTGTAAATGGTATGGGGAAAAGTTCACAGTTCCTATCAATTTAAACACTGTATTTTCCCTCTGGTTTATTATAAAGTCAGATTTTGAGGGTGGGGGGGGGGGGGGGCATAATGTTGAGCTCCACTGGCCACATAGGCTTATCTTTCGTGATGGCGGCAGGATAAGACTCCTCTGCTCGATAGCCTCCCTGTGTTCTGGAGACACCTCACTGGTCACTATCTGGACCCAGGAGTATGCTGTCAGCCTCTAGGTTCAGCAAAGCTCAGACCAGGTGCTGCTCAATAGCTTTAGGACCACGGTCCCTGAAACAAGAAGGTTGTACCTCCTACTTCATAACTAGTTTATAATCCATTTACAGACTGAACACAATACATAACAAACACTGAGTTCAGAGCGGTAGGCCAACTGTCAGCTTCATCTGAAATAATTTACACCAGTATATTCCTCCCTAATGGTTACCACGCCTCTGCAATTCCAGCATTATTTCTTTCTAGTCCATAAGATAGGTGTCAGTGTACTGTTTGGCAATTCCATGCAGTTTTACTTTCCTCCGACACCTTCTGTTCAGGTTGGAGCACTATATAGGCTTTACCTCATGTTCGCTACTGAACCACACATATATACAGACATAAATTATCAATTTACATTCAATTTTCATTAAAAAGATATTGAATATATCAAGCTTACCACAGTTCATGGAATAATACACAGTTACGTTGAATGGCAATGAATATAGCACAACTTCGATCTGCCGATGTCCCAGGCTTTTATTTAGAAAAATATGCACTGGTGCTCAACGCACTGGTTCTGTAGTAAGTTTATTTGAACATGTGGTGGTGACCTGACGCCTCTGATTGACTATATTCGCGGGTCTAACCAATCGTGCCATGTTTACCCAATCGTTTGAAAAAAAAGTACTCCTACTCCCGTTTCCCCTGACAACAAAAGATAGTATTTATAGCCCGACTAATCGTGTTTAGCCTTACATTTCTTGCGCTCCAATCAAATCGGATTTAACATGGAGACCCATTTCCCGTACAATGGTGGGGTGAAAATCTGCCACTGAGCGATTCTGATTTGGGTGTTGTCTGACATCCCTCACTATTTCTTTTGGCTATAATTTGGTAATTCCTAGACTATTTGCGTAACGTTTAACATATTCTTTGTCAGCAAGTCCTAAGGAACCCAAATATACAAATTTAAAGGAGCTAAGTGGCTGCGTTCAAAATATGCATTTTCTTCTACCTCCTGTTTACTTCGAATACGATGTGGTGTCTGGGTACTGTAATGTTTTCAAACGTAAACCAGTATAATGTCATGTTTCCTAATAAGCGTTTTGTGAGTTTTTAAAAACTAACTCTCGTGTGTGTAGTGTTTTTTTTTCACTGTCGATTTGAAAAAAAGCTAGTGCTTGTGGCCTTACACGCGTGATGGTAGTAATTGTGTATCGCGAGACGCGTGTTTAGTGTTGCATGCGTTCCGGCTTTCAGCCTCTCCCTTTCTTTCTATCTTTAGTCCATCTGTCTTTCGTTTTTTGGTAACGTAGTGTATAAAATGACATGAATGGAATTTTAAATCTAGGTCATCTTGCGTATCTCAAGGTTTTTCTTAGAAATGGAGTACACATTTTATTGTGTTGGGGAAACGCGTGTATGCTGCAGAAGGCTTTTACTATCAACGTGAAACGTTACAATTTGCAGACGAAGGAGAAAACAAGGGGGATTTCGAGTACATTCCAGTAAAGACCTTTCCATTCCTTTCTTAAGGATAATGGCTACACCTTCGTTGTGCTGACCATTCTCTCTACCAGAATAAAGTACTGTTTCCCTTGTAGGTTTTTTTAATTCTCCCCATCTCTGTCCATCTGCTCTCGCTTATTCCCAGGATATGTAATTTGTAATTCCTCATCTCTGCTGTAATTTGTCTCAGCTTTCCTGCCTCATTCATAGTTCTGACGTTCCAAAAACCAATTTTGGTTTCGTGTTTTGCGGTCAGGGCATTCGTTTTCATGCCAGTGGCTTCCTTTCGGCTTTCACCACTGTCAGTCATACGAGCCTGAGACTCCGGATGTCCGTCCCGCATCAAAGTTTTTTCATTTATTGCCGTTTCCGTATTATGTGCGATTTTTTACATAGACAGGGGTGTCGGCCCTGTGCTAAAACCCCCCACCTGGAGGACCAGGGTACCAGCTTTTGTCTGACCCCTACCCCCGCAGACCAGTCCAGCTTGGTTGAACCTACCAGGAGTAAAACTCCCAGTGGCATAGCTCTGGGGATTGTCAGGGTACACAAGCTGCCATACCGCTACAAGGTATAAGTACCATTGATGGCAATATATTTCGTTTAGCATATGTAATATTCTGTTCATCTTTGTGGTTCTATGTTTACATTCACTGATTATGCGCATAATTTTTGGGTCGCTCTTTTGTCCACTACGGCCGTATCCTATAACAGTTGTTGTACTGATTGATAAGGCGTGCCGGGCGATAAATTACGCTTCTGTGGACACATTACAGACACGCTTTTATCAGTTGGACACACCTGAGCCGAAATGTTGTAATAGTCCGGGCAGATATAAGACGTTATTTGTAAACATTGCCGAGAGAGGATCGGATGTTTTATTGCCATATATGGGAGAGTGACTTTTTGCATCATGCACAGAATTTCAGGCGGAAGTAATTTTGAATTACCCCACAAAACACGCATGTTTGAAATGATTGGCGCTCTGCTTAGCATTGTAACAAACAAATGCGGGGGGAAGACAGGCAATATAATCTGACATTTTATGCAAGTCTAGTTCACTGTGAGAATCGCTTGCCAAGACGACCAACAGACTGCTAGAAGTTAGAATCAGAATTTACTGACTTTGTTGGAGCATTTTGAAGGACTTAAGCAGCCCAGGAAAAATCTTATCATTTTAATAAGGAAAACCGGGATCTGTGGAAAATGAAAACACGGAGTCATAGTCGGAATTTATTGTTA
Source organism: Oreohelix idahoensis (assembly GCA_024509875.1). NCBI lineage: Eukaryota > Metazoa > Mollusca > Gastropoda > Stylommatophora > Oreohelicidae > Oreohelix > Oreohelix idahoensis. The sequence goes on along the minus strand of JAMPIV010000840.1, from coordinate 719,166 downwards.
AAGTAACGACCCCCTAGAACACGTGGGGAAAAAAGGCATCTGCAAGTGCCTTAACCTACTTCTCTGAGCAAACAGTCTGTGAGCCAAGATTGGCTTGGTGTTACCAGTTGAGGGTACTATCTCTGGAACAAGAAGGGTACCAGTGGCCTGTGGTCGAAGGTAGATGCCATCATCAGACGGGGCTTAAAGACGAGGGACCAACTTTGTAGACACTCCCGGACACTCCTAGGAACGTGCTGCGCCCTACAACCTTGACCAGTGACGAGCGGGATCAACGACCCAGTCTACCAAGAACCAAACCACCAGAAGGAGCAGAACCGTCACTGACAGCTAAGTAACACATATAAGCTGCCAAGTGACCTCCTTTACACACTTCCATTACATCACAACAATGTTAATAATTTTCCTGATAAAGAATTATTCATTTTTTAAAACCTTGTTAAAACCTAAATGATTATTAAATCTGTTATTTGTAAATATACAAATCTAACGTCTGCATGTTTGTCTCAGTCAGTTTACTAATTACACTCTAAACAGAGCTATACCATAATAAGAAGAATTCCACTGAGTAAATCAGGGTGGGGGGCTTGAACAAGTTGAAATTAATAATTGCTTAATTCTTCATAAAAGGCGGCGGATCAGATATGTTAACAATTGTCCTGCCCAACGCAGCATTGTTCTTGACTTCTGAAATATCTTATGAACACTCCGTTGAGAAGCATCATTATCCTTCTATCTACAACTCTGACAAGAGTAATCTTGTGCGAAAGTAGACACCTTTGAAGACCCATATTAGATACTCTTGAGTTTTGGCCACTGTTGGACCACTACTGTAAAGCAGGGTAGGCAATTCCGTGACAAAGGGAATAAGTCATCCCCACTTCATAAGCAAGGACATAGTATAGAGAGTCTATAACACTTCATTTCCCTACGGCAGTATCTGCTTTGAGACTACCTTTTATATGACGTGCATCAGATTGATTGGTTTTTCTATTTCTCCTATTTTTCGTTTATATCACGTCATTTTCTCGTAATTGTCGTTTTTTTTAAACATCCGCTGATTCTGTGCACTTTTATCTTCCTTTATCTCGTATGCGCCTAGTGGCGGAGCGGCTAGATTATTTGCTGCGGATTCAAAAACAGGTAGCGTTATGCTCCAGTCTACCCTGCTGTGTAAAGTCTTTGTCTTAAATTAAAAGGTAAATGTAGTCCCGCAGTAAATGCTGCTGTAGGGGAGTGACTGGTTAAAGACTTCACAATGCTGGGTCTCAGCCACTTGAGGTGGGCCGACCAGTTCAGCAAAAGTCTCCTCCTAACTCCCATAAATTCTCCCCTGTCCCTCTACCCTCAATCCACTAAACCTACAAGCACGTTCGACTTCCCTCACTCTCCATTTACTGCCTCCTCCTTCATATCGCTATTCCACCCTACCCCCTCAGTGAACTAAACTAAAACGTTTCCTGTACCTCCTCTACCCTGACCCAACTGTGTCCCCTCCTGCCCATCTATCCCTCTCTGTCCACACCTGTCCTCACGTCCTAATCCTCCTTCCCATCTCCAACCCTTCCTATTCGGCCTCCCAATGCGAACCTCTCTCGTCTCCACTGACAATATACATTGACCTGTTAAAACTCCCTCTCACAATTAATCTCTCCTCATCCTCTTGCCAACCAATCCTATCACCTCTATCTTCCTCAATCTCCTCCTCCTCCTCCTTTTAACCCCTCTTCATCCCTCCTCCCCTCTCCCTATCTTCTCTCTCCTCTCTTCTTTCCCCTCCTTCACATCCTTTTCTCCCCTTTTTCTCTCCATTTTCCTCTCCATTTTCTCCCTCCTCCTCCCCCTCACACCTCATTCCCCCCCTCTCTCCTATCCCTTCCCTCCTTTTCCCCTCCTCCTTTCTCTCTTTCCCTCCCCTCCTCTCTCTTCCTCTCTCTCCTCTCCCAATCCCCTTCTCTCTTCCCCCTCTCCCCCTTTCTAATCCTCTTCCTCAATCCCTTTCAAATCCTCCCTCTCCCTATTCCCTCCTCCTCTTCCCTATTCTTCAATCCTCCCCTCCACTTCCCCTCCTTCTACAATACTCTCTCCCCAATCTTCTTTCCATCTCCCTCTTCCTATTCCTTCCCATTTCTCTCCTCCCCTCTCTCTTCCTTCATTCTGTCTCCCCCCTTCCTTTCTCCTTTTTCTTCTCCTCCTCTTCTTTTCTCTTCCCCCCCCTTCCCCCCCCTCTTTTTCTTCCTCATTCTCCCACTCTTTCCTCCTTCCCTCCCCCTCCCTCGCTCCTTCCTCCACTCTTTATCCTTCTAACTCTCCCCCCCTCCTCTCCCTCACTACCTTCTTACTTTTCTCTATCTTTTCTCAATTTCTAACTTCCCCCTCCACCCTTTCATATCTCCCTCTCCCCCCTCTCCCAACTCCTTCCCCCCTCTATTCCCCCCCCCCCTCCCTCCTTTTCCTCTCTTCCCCCTTCCCTTCCCCTCCCCTCCCCTCCCCCCTCCCCCTTCACTAAATTCCACTTTCGTTCTCACCTCCCTACTTTCCCCCCCTCCATCAGATTCCAGTTCACCTGATTCCCATTTCATACCTCTCCTTTCCTCATCCCTCTCCTCCCCTCTTCCAAATTCCTATTCATCTTCCCCCCCTTCTCCCCTTCTCCCCCTTCCTCCCATCCCCTCCTTACTTTTTCCTCCTCCTCCCCTCCCCCTCATTCCTCTCCCCCCCCCCTCCTCCCCCCCCCCCCCCCCCCCTCCCCCCCCCCCCCCCCCCCTCCCTCTCCCCCCCCCCCCCCCCCCCCCTAACCCCTCCCCCCCCCCCCCCCCCCCCCTTCCCCATTATCCCCCCCCCCCCCCATCTCTTTTTTTCTCTATTTCTCTCCCCCTGCTTTCCTATCCCTTCCACCTTTCCTCTCCCATTCAATCCTCTATTTTTAATTGTCCCCCATAGGACTTTGCCCACCTCCTTCCCCTTTCCTCCCCCAAGCTTCCCCCCCCCTACCCCCATCCCCCCCCTAACTTTTGGGTCCCCCTTCCAAACCTCCAACCCCTTTAGTCTCTCATTCCCCCCCCCATTCCTTACTCCCCAAAAAGTTTCTCCATCAATTCCTCCCCCACTCCATCCACTTCCTCCCCCCTCCCCTCTAACACCCTCCTCCATTTTTAAAAGTTAATCCCCCCCCAAACGCTCATTTTCCCTAAAAATACCCCCCCAAATGTCTACCCCCTTTCCCCCTATTTCTCCCCAATAACTTCCTCTCCCCATTCTACTCCCAGGTATCTCCCCCCCCCTCCCCTTCCCCTCTTCCTCCCCACCCCTCAATTCCCCACCCCCCCCCCCTGTCCTTCTCCCCTCAAATCCTGTTCCGATCTCCCTTAACCCTATTAAATCTTCACTCTCCCCTCCCATCTTCTTCCCCCCCTCCTCCCCCATCCTCTTTTTTCCTTCTCCTCCTTCCCCCTCCCTCCCTCCCTCCTTTTCCTTCCCTTCCCTTTAAGAACAAAACCCACCTCTAAACAGTCACCTCCCATTCCCTCCCCCCCCCGAAATCCCCTCTTTTTTCCACCCCCCTCATCAAAACCCTTTCCACTTCTCTTCTTTTTCCCCCCAAGTCCCATCTAAATCCCCCCCCCCTCTCACCCATCCCCCCCCCTCCTCCACTCTCCCAATCTTCCCCCCCCCCTCCCCCTCAAAACTCTTATAACCCCCTTCACAAATCTAACTACCCATATTCATCCCATTCCCCCCCCTTCCCTCTCTCAACCCCCTTTCCCCTCTCCCTCCCCCCCCCAATCCTCCTCCTCCCCCCCCTTAAGCAGTACTTACTCTCCAATTCCCCCCTCTCTTCCTTCTAATCCCCCATCCTCCCCTCCCCCCCATTTTTCCCCCTCAATAAATTTGCTTTCTTTTTTTTTCCCCCTTTTACCCCCCTTTTCCATTTCTATTTTCTCCTTCTTCAACCCCCCTATTCCCTATCTCTCACTCCTCCCCCCCAAACCTTCCCAATTCTCCTTCCTCCCCTCCCCTCCCCCCCGATCCCTCCAATCCCACTTTAGTTCCCTCAAGTCTCCTTCCCCTTTCTCCCCCCCCCCCACTAATTCCCTCATCCATCAATTCCCCCACCTCATCTTCCCTCCTCCCACTCCCAAAAAACCCTTATCACCCCCCCCTCTAAACCCCCCCCCCAAAACTCCCTCTAGCCCCCCCCTCCCCCATAAACCCCCATCTTCTACTATCCTCTTCTTCAAAAAAATATCCCCATTCCTTCCCCCCCATCTTCCTCCCTTCAACCCATCTCCCCTTTCCTCTCCCATTCCTTCTTAATACCCATTCTCTCTCATTCCTCTCCCAATCCCCCCCTCTCCCCATTCCCCATCCTCCTCATCTCCCAATCCGAGTCAATTCCCTTCTCCCCACCCTTCTTCCCCCCCTTCACTCAAAACACCCAACCCCTTAATCCCTTCCCGTCCTTCCCCCCACCCCATCTTCCCCCAAACCCCCCCCCTAATTTCCCCCTCCCTTCCCATTTTTCTATCCCTCCCCCCTCATTTCCTCCTCCCTCCCCACCTCCTCCACCCCCCCTCTTCATCCCCTCCCACTCCCCCCCCTTCTCATTCAAAAATTCCTCCCTCAGTTCTTCTCACAACTTCTCCCCCCCCCCCTCCCCCTTCTCCTTCCCTCCCACCCTCCTCCCTTCTCTCCCTTCTCCCCTCCCCCTCTTCTCCCCCCCCCCCCCTTCTCCCCCCCCCTTTCCAACCTTATCCTTACCCTTCCCTTACTTTTCCCCCCATCCCTCACTCTTTCCCTCACACCACCTCACCCCCCCCCCCGATTTTCACCCTCCTATCTCAATCATTTCTTACCCTCAAACACCCACCCTTCCTTTAATCCTCTCCTCAGTCTCCCTTCTAACTCCTTTTCCTCACCTTTCCACAACCAACTATTAAATCTTTCCCCCTCTTCAAAAAAATCATTTCCTACTTTCCCTCCCTCCCCCTCCCTTTTCTTAATTTCCTACTCCCCTCCCCTTCCCCTTCCATTTTTCACCATTTCGCTATCCCTCCCCCCCTCCCCCTCTTCCCCTCCCCTCCCCACCTTCCCTTCTTTTCCCCTTCCCCCCATCCTCTTTCCCTATTCCTAACTTCCCCACAAATTCCCTCTCCCCCTAAATAACCTTCATTTTCTTTTCCCCAATACAGGTTTTATTCAAAAAAACTCATTCCCTCTTCCCCCTCCCCTTCTCCTAAACCTAACCCCTTCCCCTTCCTCCCTCCCCCCCCTTTCATTCCCCCCTCCCCCTCCCCTTCCCAATCCTCCCCTCAAATCCTCCCCCCTTCCTCCACTTCTCCCCTCCCCAAACTCCCTCCCCTCATCCCCTTTCCTTATCAAACTCCCCCTTCTCCTAACTACACCAAGCTACTCCCTCCCCCCCACTTTCCTTCCATCTCTCCCTCTTCCCCCCTTCCCCCAATCCTTCCCTCTCCACCTCTCCAGGGATATCTCTAATCCCTCCCCTCACTCTTTTCCCACCTCGTTCCCTCCTTACCCTTACCCCCCACATTCCAAACCTCCCCTCCTCCTCCTCCCCCCCTGCCTCAATCACCCATCCCCGCTCCATCCTATCCACTCCCTCAATCTCCCTTCCTCCCCCAATCCCTCCCCCCCATTCCCCTCCTTCCCAAATTTACTCTCTCCCTTCTTCTTTCAATCCCCCCCCCCCTACTCAATCCCCACCTTCATCCCTTCCTTTTTTTCCCCCTTCTCTCTCCCTTTTCCTCATGTTCCCCCCTATTCCCCCTTTCCCCTATTCCCCAAACTTTTCAACTCTCCCTCCTCCGCCTCCCTTCTTTCCTCCCCCCCCCCCTTTCTCTCTTTTCTTCCCTCCCCCCATTTCTCCACTCCCCCTCCACCCTTCATAACCCTCCTAACTTCCAATTTTCCTTCCCCCCCCTCCCTACTCAAACCCCATTTCCTCCCTTCTCCCCAATCTAATCCCCTCCCCTCCTTCTCCCTCCTACTTCCCCCCCCCTTCAAATCTTCTCCAGCCCCCCCTCCCTAGAATCCCCAATCCACCCCTCTTCCCCCCCCCTTCATTCTCTCACCCCCCCCTCCCCACACCTTCCCCTAACTCCTCCCCCTCTCCCCATTCCGCTTTCCTTCTCTCCTTTTCCCGCCAACCGTTTCCCTTCCCGCGACCCACCCCCATTTCTCCTCTTCCTCAATTTTCTCCCTCCCTTCTCCACACTAAAAAAAAATCAGTCCCTCTTTTCCCCCCCAAAACCTCCCACCTACTCCCCCCTTCTCCCCTCCTTCTCTTTTTCCTCCCTAATCCCCCCAAAAAATCTCCTTCCCTCTCTCCCCCTCTCCTTCCCCCACTCCCTTTCTCCCAAAATCTCCCCCATCCCTCTCTCAATCCCCTCTTCTCACTCTTCACCATTCCCCCCCTTTACTTTCCCACATCAAATTCAAACTCCCTCTCAAAAAGTTCCTGCCCCCTCTCCTCCCCCCAACTCTCCCCCCTTTCCTTTCACTCTCCTCCCTTCACTTCCTTCTTTACTATCTTCTCCTTCCATGCTTCCAAAATTTTATCTCAACTTTCCTTCCCCCTTCTTTGTCCTTTCCTTCCCTCACAGAGATTGTGTTTTTTTTTTTCTTCTTTTTTAATTGACAAATAACTCACTCAAAAGTCACAATTTACATTCCTTCTTCTATTTTTCCATTACTTTCAATCTCTTTACAATACTATCTCCCCCCGTATTTTCCGGCCCCCCTCTGTGTTACTAATTCTTTTTTTTTTTTCTTTTTTAACCCCCCCTTTTTCCCTTTTAACAAAATCCCTTTAACTCTCTTCCTTCCTATAATTCCCCTTTCCTTTTTTCTCTAATTAAGTTCCCGGTTCTCCCTATTTTCCTTTCCCACACTTTTTTCCTCTTTCCCTATCTTCAAGAAAATTTACTAATTTATCTCCTTTTAAACTCAATTATACATTTTTTAGCCCCTTTTCTTCGCAATATTAGTGCTTCTATAGTTCCAACCTCTTCCCACCACCCTGCTTCATTCCATTCCTTTAACTTTTTGTTACCCGCCTTCCAAATTAATTCCCCTTTTTATTCATTTCTTCCCTTTCTTCTGATTCTTTGCCTAATTTTCTTCCCTTATCTCTTCCATTCCCCTCCTATTTCACTTTTTAATTTTTGGGGGGGATGTTGAAAAGTAACTGATTCAATTTGGTTTACTCTCCCACAGCCTATTCTGTCAAATTCTGACCCTTTTCCCTCCCCTCCATTCAACCATACCTCATTTCTACCTTCTAATTTTTTTCTATTTTCGTTTATTTCCAGCTCAAACTTCCTCGGAATTATTCTTCAATTTCCTTACTTCAGACACAATCTAATCCTCTTTTAACATTCTTTCACATTCGTTTTCAATCTTTTTTTCTATCATTCTCAGTTTCCAAACTTTTCTTTCTTCCCCCTCCTTCCTTTTGAAAAAACAATGACCCATAATCTTGCCCAACTTTCCTTAAACTCACTTTATAACCTTTCCTTTTCAACTAACCTTTAATCTTTTTTATTTATCCTTCTTTCATAAACACATTAACAAATACCTACCTAACCTCTTCCCAAATTCATCTCTTCACCTTCATAATTCCTAAGTATTTTTCTATCTTCGGTTGTTTAATTTTTCCCTTAACCGACTCATCTCTCTGTACAAGCCCTTTAAATATTTCTTCAATCTATTTACTATTCCCCCTTAATCATTCCTTCTGTTTTCATTTTTTTCGTATTGATATTACTCCTTTCTTTCCTATCATTCAGCGACCCCTTTTACTCTATAATCATTCCAAAAATCATTCTATTAAACTATTCTATCTTTCTGTCTTCATCAATTTTAATCCATCCCATATAATTATATCTATTTTATAACTTTTTGATTTCCTTCTGGGGATAACCCTATCCACAATATTTTATCAATTATCTCCCTATCTATTATTTACAATAGGTTCTTAATTCACGATGTTTAGCATTTTCCCACAATTCATGTAGCAAAATTTACAATGTCACTATTTCCTAATCTTTTCTATCTAATTTAATTTTTTAACTTGGTTATATCCTATCTATCTATCTATCTATCTATCTATCTATCTATCTATCTATCTATCTATCTATCTATCTATCTATCTATCTATCTATCTATCTATCTATATGTCTATCTATCTATCTATCTATCTAATCTAAGTCTGTTCTTATCTACTAAAGTCCTGTTTCTATCCATGTCTGTCTTCTCCCAAAACCCTGTCACTCACCCCTGTATCATTTGCCGTCTCAAGTCTGTCCCCCAACCTATCTACCTAAAGTATCTATCTATCTATCTATCTATCTATCTATCTATCTATCTATCTATCTATCTATCCAACCATCTATCTATCTATCTATCTATCTATCTATCTATCTATCTATCTATCTATCTATCTATCTATCTATCTATCTATCTATCTATCTATCTATCTATCTATCTATCTATCTATCTATCTATCTATCTATCTATCTATCTATCTATCTATCTATTCATTCATTCTCACTCACTTCATGTGTCTGACCAGTACACCGGACCACGTTTTTAACAACAGTATTGTTTACAAACTTTCGCAACCTGTCATTCATAGCAGGGGCGAACCACGTTCGTTTAAGCAAGTTTCTCACGCGAGCTGATCTGTCAATATTACGATAACTGGCAGATCGCACGTGGAAAAACACGTGGAAGAGTAACGGACTTTGAAGATTCTCTATAAGGGGAACTATGATGTTCGTACCTACATGGAAAAATAACTCTGTGATCTCGAGAAACAGGGAAAATCTCGGACGGAAGCCCGCTACACGGGTTAAGCCTCTGTTGTCGGTCAGCAACGGCCGACAGAAGCGACCTTTAACCTTTTATCTGGGAAACGTAGTTTCAGATTTCTGTGCTAGGAAAACAGAGTGTGAGAATTCACATCTTCTAGAGATCATAACAACATGATCGTATATAAACTACGTCTTTCCCAAATCAGTGTCGCTCATAATTTTTTCGGAGAGTCTAAACACGTTACCTAGAACCATTGGGAATAGATGTGTTAATAGTTTCGTGGTGTTTTCTTTCTGGATTTCTGGTAGTTAATTTGTGCTTAAGCGTATTAAAGTGTTAAAAGTTTTAGCATCTTAAATTCACTGTGATTTTCTTGGTGCTAGAACTAGTGAATTAAATAACGCGTAGCTATTTTTATTCCAGATGTTTCAGTTGTAATGTTGATTTAATCACCCGCTATCACACAGAAAGAGACGGTTTAGTTGACTAATTAATACACTAGGCGACGGATAATTGACGGAATAGAACTCACGACGTTTATTTCATTTGGTGTAATTTAGTAAGTGACGGTTGTTTAAATATCATGCGACTAAACAAACCGACGCCGACCCTCTAATAACTACTTAGCGACAGGCGATATTTGTTAAAGTGCGCGTATGGATAAATTAAATGATAACTGACCAGATAGGAATAGGCTAGAGACAACGTGTGCTTATATGTAGATATTATTAGCAGTAATTTTTTCATTATGTTCCTATATCCTTTAGGCATGACCTGATCAACGGTGACCAGCGGTTTTTTATTTGGCTTTATCTTGGGCCTTGTCTCCATTTTACTGATTGGATTAAAGTTGTCTTCTCTTGGCTTACGCGTCTCCCAGTTCATTTGTGAACAGGACGGGCCACAGAGACTAACGAACATTTAAATAGTAAATTTTAACTGGACTTACAAATACCCAGATATATATTTTTTGCATTTTTATCAGCCCACTGTGGTGTGAAAGATCTAACAAATCTCCCGACATTTGATAGTCGTTTCCAAGTGGATATTTATCCTGAAGAGTTACGCTATTTCAGAATCGGCACTCACCAGTGCCAGCCGATAGGATTTACCATCATCATCAAGTAACAATAATTAACAGTTTTTTAGCAATCAGATGTGTTCCTACTGTTTACGATGAACACCAGATCTCAGAGAGTCTCGGCATTAACTATCCAAGGTGACATTGTGTATTCAGGAAATCAACAACCAAATTAGGCGTTCTCCTTATAAAATTTAATTATTGAAAGGACGGACTGGGGACCAGTTCGGACGATAATTACTCTGGACCTTAAATACATATTCACGGATTATACATCCAACAGATTGTTTCACCAAGAATAGGGTAAGAAGCGAGAGTGTGTGGCCACGTATGACAGAGAGAGCGAGAAATATTTTCTTTAGTACAGGAAACATTATATCATCTGCACTCTGTTTGACTATTGTTTAATTTTATTGGATACTTATATTTCTCAATATAGGGGGGTGCAAGATTGTCTTATACTAAATTATAGTCGTATAGATAGGCTGGACTAGAGAAACTACTCAGTCCAGAGACATATCTTCTCCTTAACTATTCACTCGTGAAAAATCTATTTCTTACACCTTTACTTCTCACGTATTATCACCTTCCACTATACTCAGGCGGGACCTTAAATAACTTTAAAACCTATCTAAGCACGACATCGATGAGAAAAGAAATGAAAAGGAAGAAAATAGAAGCAAAGCCCCCCAGGTTAAAGGAAATATATAGCGAACAAAAAGGTGACGAAAGTCAGCTGGACAAGAAAGTAAAACGTCAAACCCGAACGAAGGGAAGAACTCATCACAGCTATCAAAGGGTTAAAGAACGGAAAGGCTCCTGGTCACGACAGTTTAAATGCAGGGCTATTTAAGACAGACCCTGAACTAGGAGCAGAACTATTAGAACCACTATTTGCACAAGTCTGGCAAACAGAGAGAACACAAAAGGAGTGGAATAAAGGAATAATTGTCAAATTGCCCAAGAAGGGCGACCTTGCAGACTGCAACAATTGGAGAGGAATAACTTTCCTTTCAGTTCCCAGTAAAATACTAGGCAGGATAATTATCCAGAGAATTTCAAAAGCGGTAGACCATAAACCGAGGAAGGAACAAGCAAGATTCAGAAAGAACAGAAGATGTGCAGATCATATATTCACCCTCAGTAACATTACAGCGCAGTACTCAGAATGGCAGAAACAGCTATACATTAACTTTGTTGATTTTGAAAAGGCTTTTGACAGCTTATGCAGGGACAGCCTATGGAAAATACTGAGGGCTTATGGAATTCCCAGCTGCATTGTTTCCTTCATCAAATGCCTCTATGCTAACTCTACATGTAATGTAGGGCAGAACAACCTAACTTTTGAGGTGAAAACAGGAGTACGGCAGGGACGTGTCCTCTCTGATTGCGTTACCGAAAAATGGCGCGCATTGTGATCATCTCTGGATGTTTCACCAAAAAATGTCTTTGCATTGTAGTTCCTTGGGAGAAGACAGAAACAACAGGACTACTGTACCGTCAGTACGAGGCGGCTAAGATTGAGGTTTGCATGCGGCTGGCAACCTCATCCTGTTAAACTAATTGCCACAGAAACTACCGCTGCAACCGCATGCGACTTGTTAGTGCAGGCTTCCTGCAAGGGAATTGGTGACAAGAAGTGGATACAAGAGACATGGAGAGTCCTTGAACAGATAGCTAGCATAGGGCAGGTTGACGTGGCTTGAATTTGTTGAAGGCCTGTTCTCCACGGGGAACCACCGATAATTATGATGATGTTAAGTACATTTGATCAGGAGTAAAAGTCATAATCTGTTGGCGTAACCTGCGTTATTCTCTCTTTATTTATATATGTTTTCTTTGTGTCACCGTTACGATAACTGACGAAGGGTATTCCCCAAACGTATCGATGTTGTTATTATTGTACTGCTTCATTATGGAACTGTTGTACACACAATTGTTTTATTAATCTGGCGCCCACATTTTTGTTTTCATTTTGTCTCTTCTGTGTTTATGATTTTCCTTTTTGGCTCCTTGTGGAGCATGGAGCCACGACTACAGCTGGTCGCCTTACCGGAAGCCTGCACCAAGTATTCACATGCTTTTACATCCGGTGTTTCTGTAACAGTGTCTTTTACATCATTAGACTGCAAGCGGGCCGCCCCCCCCCCCCCCCCATGGATAACCTCATATTAGTCGCCTTGTACGACACGCTTGATGGAGCAGTAATATTCTTTCTTTGTCTCATCAGAGCCCTGGGCATCCTCCTCCTTTCTCCCCCCCCCCCCCCCCCCCCGTGAGTTACACGGGGGCCACTTCTGTATTACCTTTCATACCATCCTCATACCATTACCTTTCCCAATCCGGCCCATGTTATTATTTCTCTCTTAACATTTATATTCTTGAGATTTGTAATGTCTTGTATACGTCTTATCTGGACGGCTCATGTCTGTTTACAAATTCAGCCGTTGTGCCGCTCAGGGCGACACGTCAACACAAGGCAATTGCCAACACCGCACCTTGTGAGCTGTCACGGGCTGGCACACATATGAGCTTGCGCACATGTGCACGAACATCCCGCACTATTTACAGTCCCCAGGTGTGTTCTAGGTGAGCAGAGAGGCAGGCGGACCACTCTGACTCAGGGCGAGGCAACGTTCCCATCATGCGCTGTCACCATGGTGACACGAGCTAAACAATAGGGACACTACAGCTGCAATTTCCTCCCTTGCCGGGACGCTTGATTCGTTGTATTAACGTGGTTCCCGGGGTCTGTAAGGGGAGACATGGAGAATAGGCCCACTGATCTTATGGGTGTCGTAAGAAGCAAATAATTTGCGGTGGTGAATACGGCTGACTACCTCATAACGTAAAAGAAATTGTTACTGAAATCACCACTAAAAGAGCACATGAAGTACTGTAGTTGAGGCTTTCTGCCGCTGGGGGTGGGAGGGGGTGGGGGGGGGGAGAACTAGTTACAGTAGTGGTCCCCGAGATCCTTAAAGAGCGAAAAAGAATAAAGGGAAAGAATTCAAAAGAAGATCAGCGACTTTTTAAAAAAAATGTCCCGTCACGTGATATCTCGTTCCACTGCGCCCTCACTTTACTCACCGCTCTGTTCTCTTCTTTCTTAATTTGTTTCCGTTACTGACCAGCCTCATTTTTATCTTACCTCACTGCGCCCTTTCTTTCCTCACCGCTCGTTTCTATTATCTCTATACTTTGTTTCCTTTCATACCATCCTCAGTTTTCTGATCTCACTGCGCCCTTTTTCCCTCTGTCAGTTTTTTTTATCTCACTGCACCCTTTTGCCCCATCTGTCAGTTTTCTCATCTCATTGCACCTTTTTGTCCGTCTGTCAGTTTTCTTATCTCATTGCGCCCTTTTGTTCCATCTGTCAGATTTCTTATCTCACCGCACACTTTTGTCCATCTGTTAGTTTTCTTATCTCACTGCGCCCTTTTGCCCCAGTCAGTTTTCTAAACATATTGCGCCATTTGGTCCCTGTGTCAGTTTTCCTTAACCTGTTTCGCCTGTTTGTCCCTCTGTCAGTTTTCTTACCTCACTGCACCCTTTTGTCCCTCTGTCTCATTTCGTCTACTTTAGTTCTCCTACATTGTTCTTCAGCGCTTTGTCTTGTCTTATTGTGCCATTTTTCTTGTTTCAAAGCGCCCCACACCCATTTTTTTTGGCTATCGCTCCTTAACTGAAACTTGCCACTCATATTTGCCCAGTTGGCATCTTGTCTGCTGTAACATTTTATTTCCCTAACGTGGAACACTTGTGTTTTGTCCTTCACTTCCTGTAGCTTTCACGAAGACCTCCTGTCGTTGTCCATCTTACTTTTCTTTACATATCTTCATCCCTTCTAACGTTGTCTCTTTCCTTATATCTCCCTTCATTCTTTTGCAAATCCACACTTTTTGTCCTGTCCGTCTGCGCAGTTTATGTCGCCCCTTTTTTGCGCCCTTCAGCTGACACCCCCCTCCCCCGGGACTCCTTGTCTCTTGCCACTCTGCGCCCTTCTGCTATCTTACCAGCACGTGCTTTCTGGCCTCTCCCCCATCCTTTCACTGGTATTCCAAACTCTGCCGCAACGTGTCCTGTGCTCGTCTATACCAGCCTCCGCGCAAATATTGAAACAAGCGCGTGCAATCCACATGTTAGTTTTCCCACAGTATTTACAGTCCTCTTCTTTTCATTCTTCCGTTCTCTATTTTTTGCCTTCTTTACTTTGCATTATTTCATTCTTTCTCTCTTTTTTTTTTCTTTATATCTTGCTTTCTTTCTTGTAACGTGTGTTGGGCTCACCTTTGCACGTATTTCTTCATATGTTTAACGCACCGTTAATTTGTGTTGTGCTTACCTCTGTTTGTACTGACCTCTTGCTATGTTTCACACTTGTCTCTTCGAAAGATGGAGAAATTAACTAGCAAAAGAAGCATTATTTTCTCTGTCTTTCAACAATGGCGAAACCACGAATCAATATTTTTGCGGTGCCTAGTTGGTAGAGAGGATAGTAACGATTCCCTCCCGTAGCTAGGCGGTGGTGTCTTTCGGAAGGTCCTGGGTTCGAGTCTCCGGTAACCCTATCACTTCTGTTTTTCTGTTGTCTAGTTTTCTACTTCTGTATGTCTCGTGAGTGCCTGAAACATACCTTTATGTGTGTATTATTTACTTATTTATTCACACTGGACTAGTTGATATATGCAGCGGTATGTGCTGCATATTCCGTTAATTTTTAATTATAGCTGACAGCGTAGTGTCTCAGTCATCCACGTATTATTTTTTCACACAGATATAAATGGTTATCGAAAAGTCAGTTGATATTTAAAAGCTTTTATTTCCTGACTTGTATCCACTAGATTTACATGAAGCAAATGTCAGAACACTGAGCATTACCTGCCACTAACTATCAATTTTTTCAATTATTTATTATTCCCAGAAACAAAATAAAACGTAATAAAATCTAAACTGGCTTATGAACTGACGTACATTACACAGCAAAAATTGCTGCCCGCTGTCAAGTCATCGTGTTGAGCAAACTGGATCTAATGTGGAGCTGTTATGTTAATGTGACAAATTGGCAGTTAATTGTCGTTAGTTTGATGTTTGTTTCATGTACAGTACTTGGACGGGAATGAAGAAAAATTTAAATTAAAAAAAAATAGGGAATGACACTTCTGCCACAGTGCATGGTTAAATTTGTAAAATTACAAATAACAAAATTTAATAATAACTTAAGTTTTAACAGTTTTGAAGCTCTGTTTTTAATGTGTTTAATTGAATAGCAGTTTTTAAAAGAAAATCGGATTTGTAAAATCAAATAACAAAATTTAATAATAACTTAAGAACAGTTGATTGATAGAGGGTCATCATGAAAAAAAAAAAAGTTCACTTTGGCAGCTTATTTATTGCACTTAGCTGCCAGTGGTTGTTTCTGCTCCCGCTGGGTTGGTTCTTTTTACACTGCTCACGATCGTCGCTGGTCACGGTTGTAGGGTGCAGCTCGTTCAGTGTCAGGGAGAGTCTACAAAGTTGGTCACTCGTCTTAAAGCTCAGGCCACTGTTCCCTTCCTGTTCCAGAGATAGTATTCTTCAACTGGTACCCCCATCAACAATGGTAGAAGAATAGACACGAAACGCTCCCCCGAGTATTGAGTTTCCCGACACATACTTATTTTCCCCTTTCTTATGCCACCATAAAATTTAACTCAGAATGAGAATTAAATTTAATCCCTCGGGATAAAACTTTATTTACATTTAAATTGAATAGCTTTATAGTTATTTTACATTTAAATTGAAACGTTAATAGTACACATAGAATGTGTTTACATTTACATTTCCACAGATTGAAAAATGTTCACAATATAAATTGAATATGTTTTCATTTATTTTTACACTGATTTGAAAAGTTTGAAACTTCCATTAATTTGAAAGTGAATATGTTTACATCGACATTTACATTTGTTTGAAACTGTAAGTATTATAATTAAAATGTACATCATTTATTTCATCTTTCTCTCATTGCTCCCTATGGAACTTGGGACTACTGATGCGTTTAGTTTTCTTCAAGAAACTAGCAAAAAAGCAGTCGCCAGCCTGTGCAGTGGTGGTTCATGAAATCATTATTCTATGCGCTGAGGTTGCCAGCCTCAAATTACTGGGACATCCACTAGCGATTTTCACATATTTTCATTACTAACATGTGAATATGTATATATCACCATGTGAATATTAACATCAATGATGAATCCTTACTTTTAAACTATTCAATTATTTTCAAACTGTTAAAACTTAAGTGATTATTAAATTTTGTTATTTGTAATTTTACAAATTTAACTTCGATTTAATCATTTTAAATGTACTGCGTGTTTTTCTAAGTCAAATTAGTAAATACACTCTAAACAGAGCTATACCAGAATAATAAGAATTCCACTGAGTAAATCAGAGGTGGGGGCTTGATCGAGCTACGATTAATCATTGCTTAATTCTTCACAAACGTTATCGGCAGATTCTAGAATTAACGTGCTCAGCCAATGCAGCATTGTTTTCGCTTATCGGAATATCTTGTGAACAGTCCATCGAGATAGAAGCGTCATTACCCTTCTATTTACAAACTTGCCAAGAGTAATCTTGTGCGAACGTAGACACCTTTAAAGCCCATATTAGATACTCTTGAGTATTGGCCACTGATGGACCACAACTGCAAAGCAGGAGAGGCAATACCGTCACAGTGATTGGTGCTGTAGAGTGACAGCAAGAATTTTCTGTTCGTTTGTGGTCACCAAGACTGTGGGGAGGGGGAATTTGAGGTGAATCGTGGTGCATAACCTCTCGTAATCTGAGCAGAGATATTTATTGCTCGGCGGCCTTGAGAATACACAGAGGCAGATTTGTACCCTCTCCAACAATCAGTACGCTAGAACTATTTCACAACTCACGCGCTCTTTGGGGACAATGTTTTGCTGTCAACGATTGGGATCTGTTTAATCGTTCTAGGGTGCTTCGATTGGGGTCTATCACCATTTACCAAAGCTTTGATGGAGGTCTATCACCGTTTAACAGTGCTTCGATTGGGGGTCTATCGCCGTTTAACGGTACTTTTCTTGAGGTCTATCCCGTTTAACAGTACTTTTTTGGGGTCTGTCACCGTTTAACAATACTTTGATTGGGATCTGTCACCGTTTAACAATACTTTGATTGTGGTCTATCACCGTTTAACAATGCTTTGATTGGGGTCTATCACCGTTTAACAGTGCTTTGATTGGGGTCTGTCACCGTTTAACAGTGCTTTGATTGGGGTCTGTCACCGTTTAAAAGTGCTTTGATTGGAACATCTCGCAGTAAAACAGTGCGTTGATTGAGGTGAATCACCGTTTAACAGTATTTTTTGTTAAGGTCACTTGGTGGCATGTTCATTTATGAAACCTGTTTCATTTGTTCCTGGTACAGAATTCCCTCATTCATTACGCTTTAGCTGCCTAACGAGCATGATCTTTTCAGCACGTGCATGCCAAGTTCTTCTGCCCTGTGTCATCAGCAGCCAGTTCTAGATATTTCCATGTCTTCTTATCACTTTCATATCTGCCTCTAATTTAGTTGTTTGTGTGTGTGTGTGGTCACCATCTATCTCTTTTACCGTGGGGATTCCGTAACAAGAACTACATTGTAATGCTATCAACAATTTTCCTCAGTGTATGTTCTACTCATCGGCAGTATCGACTTTGTTACAGAATTACCGTTATATTTCTTATATATAAGTAATCCTGGAAATGTATATTATTGTTGACCTGGCATGCATATGTCTGCCAGGACTTCATCTGCTGCTACCTACCCGGACATACCCGGAAGTCGTTATCATATAGAGAGAAACTGTTACCATCTTTTTACAAGAATGTTTTCTGGATCTGGAGTTAGCTGGGGGGCGGGGTGTGACTGCTAGCGCCGGAGTTTCCAGTTTACGTTCGCAATCTCTGCGGTCCTTTCCTTTTCAGAGCAGCATGCAGCGTAATGTTTACTGTCAATCGTGGGCCGCAAAGATATCCGTATACGGAAACTCTGCGTATTGAATGGAGACCGCGAATTGACACAGAAAGATCAAAGGATGGCGCTTTTTCCCCAGCTCACCCGATGTGACAACAAACCAGGAAGAGTTCAGTTTGTAGCCAGCCTGTCTAGTTGGTGAGCGCAGAGAAGGGGTGCACGGGCCGAGATGTAGTAATGTTTACTTTAGCAGTGTTTCCCAAATTGTGGTACACGTTAAACACACCCCCCCCCCCACACACACACACACACAAGACGGGTATGCGAAAGGGTTTCAAGGGGTACGCAGTAGAGTTGTTTAGTTTACTTAAAATTAATTATGAGTGAATGGTACAAGTATACTGTAGAAATGCGTACATGCTTATTTACAGTTTCAGTAACAAAACAGTTAGAATTTAAAATGTGCTTTCTTCACTAGTTAACATGCGCACGATAAATTGTAGACATGTTAACATATGTACGTTAAATGTAGACTAGTTAACATGCGTCCGTTAATTGTAGACTGGTTACCATGCGTCCGTTAATTGTAGACTAGTTACCATGCGTGCGTTAATTGTAGACTAGTTAACGTACGTACTTTAATTGTAGACTAATTAACGTACGTACTTTAATTGTAGACTAGTTAACTTACGTAGTTTAATTGTAGACTAGTTAACGTACATACTTTAATTGTAGACTAGTTAACGTACGTACTTTAATTGTAGACTAGTTAACGTACATACTGTAATTGTAGACTAGGTAACGTACGTACTTTAATTGTAGACTAGTAATAGAAACGAAACGCTCTCCTGAGTATTGCGTTTCCCGACACATACTTATGTGTCCCCTTTCCTCTATTCTACCATCCGATTTATCTCAGAATTTACCCTCGATGAGAATTAAATGTAATCCCTCGGGATAAAACTTTCTTTACATTTAAATTGGATAGCTTTTGCTTTACATTACATTTAAATGAAAAGGTTAATAGTACAGATAAAATATGTTTACATTTACATTTCCCCTGATTGAAAAGTGTTCACAATAAAAATTGAATATGTTTTAATTTATGCTTACACTGATTTGAAAAGTTTGAAACTTCCATTAATTTTAAAGTGCATATGTTAACATCGACATTTACACTGGTTTTGAACTGTAAGTATTATAATTAAAATATACATCATTTCTTCATCTATTCCTCCCAGCTCCATATGGGACCTGGGACTACTTTATGCTTTTAGTTCTCTTTACGAAGCTAGCAATAAAGCACTCACCAGCCCTTGGCAGTGGTGGTTCATGAAATCATCATTCTATGAGCTGAGGTTGCAAGCCTCAAATAACTTGGACATCCACTAGCGATTTGCACATATTAATATTTACATGGTAATGTGTGTGTGTGTGTGTGTGTGTGTGTGTGTGTGTGTGTGTGTGTGTGTGTGTGTGTGTGTGTGTGTGTGTGTGTGTGTGTGTGTGTGTGTGTGTGTGTGTGTGTTAGAAACGTAAAATGACAACTTATGCCAATCCTTGCTCACAGACGTTTTTGCTCAGATGGATAAAAGAGACTTGAATCGGCCTCTTACACGCGTCTGGGGTGTCGTTTCTTTAATAAGATAATTCCCTCTATGACTCCGTGCGTTTTCAGTTTCATCAGTCCCGATTTCCTTATTAAAATTAGAGAGATTTCCTGGTCTGTTTTTGTAAGTCTGTCAAGATTCTCCAAGAAAAGGTCCGGCCTGATAAAATGAATTCTGACTCTGGCAAGATCTGGTGTCGTCTTGGCAAGCGTGGATCTCACAGTAAATTTTCGCAGTGAAATAACACTCAAACGTGTCAAGTTATATGCCTGTCTTACCCCCGCATCTGTTTGTTGTGCTACTAAGTAAAAAGCCAATCGTTTTCAAACATAAAGGTCCCGTGGGGAAATTCGAAATATTTTCGACATGAGAAAATTTTGCTCGTGATGTAGAGGTCATCTGTTACATATATGGTATGAAAACATCCGATTGCCCGGCAGACGAACTCACAGACACATCTGTAAATTGTTTTTCAGATGTAACAAATTATTACTTTATCAGAAAGTAATCTATTCGCAGACAGGCAATCTCGTTATCTGTCTTACCTGGCCTTTATCAGCGATTAGCAAATACGCTGGCATTTTCGTGGGGCTAATCTTTCGAGGCCTAGAGTTGGTACAAAGGAATTTTACCAGTCTGTGTTGAGAGCGCATCATGGGGCGAAGCAATCTTGAAAAAGTATATTTGGAGAGATCGCTATGCACCATGATGTGTCTTACAAAAATACTAAAACTATGGTCATTGACTATGACTAAGCACGGTAGCGAAGCATGACGAGGAGTCCAAAGTTACGTTTTGTGTGGATTGGACAGCGTCGGCTTATGTGGCGTGGTCCACTCATGATGCATAGAATTCTACTTATAAAATGTGTTTAAGAGTCTAGATGTTGACTCAGAAATAATGTAAGATTATAATTCAGTATGGGAAAAACCCATTTCGTCAGGATATGCATAATGAAGTATGTATTGAGAGACATATCACGGTTAGTAAAACCTGCATGTAGAGCTATAAACATTTGAAGAATATATTTATTTGCCGACTAAAGAAAGTGTGCACGAAGGCACACAACTACAGTAATATGAACATTGTTGAAAATTATAATATGTCAAGAATGACTGATAAAGAATAAAGAAAACGGACAAAATTATAAATGTGCTAGGAAAGCACGAACGTATTAGTATTAATAGGAGGAAGAAATGAAGTAATCGATATTCAATTTCAAGATGTCAAATTATGTTAGAGCAGTGTGTCGCTCATGATAGTTTTGTGGTAAATAAAAATGAAAGTCGTTAAAACCAGAAGTCTTCAAACAATCTTTTAAAGTTTCGGATTCTGTATTTTAATATTCAAAAATGAACAGTTTATTCCAGCGGGTTGAGGAATACGAATATAAATATTTATGAGAACGATTACCCAGAAAAGTTCTGGCCAGTTTTTGTGGCAGTACATCTACAAATAGAAAAACCCTAGACAACATACAGACAACAAAGGAATTGTTCTTAACACCTGCCTGTCGTTAATATAATTTCTGCCGCTCCTTGCATAGCTTAGCGAAGGGACGGGAAACAGACATAATAACTTATTCCTGAGAGGAGTGTAAGAAGGAAAATACATAATATCTGCTACACATAGCAGAGAAAGAAAGAAAGAAAGTGCGACCATTGAAAGCACACAATAAAAATCAGTACAAAAATGTAATTGATACTGCCGTAGTGAAACAGAGATCGAGAGGGGTCGCTCCATTCTGTCACATACCCCTTCTCCTAAGAGATTTGTAGAATACAAGGGGATTGACATAAGTCTTGGGCCTGACCACAGAGAGCTGAAATTTTGTATAGTGTTTATTCCTTTTCAATATAGCCACCGTCTGAATTGACACACTTCTGCCATCTCTGCTTGACCTTGAAAAGACCTTGGAAGTAGAACACCCTATGTTTCAAACTAACCCAGTCATCACATGCCAGTATAACCTCTTCATCGCTGTCAAAATGATTTCCTTTTAGCTGTTTTTTAAGATTTGGGAATAGAAAAAAGTCTGATTGAGCCAAATCTGGAGAATATGGTTGGTGTGGAAAAATTTCAATAGTCGAATCGTTGGCTGCTAGCTGCACAAGTCGTGCTTTGTGAGAGGACGCGTTGTCTTGAAGCAGAGGAAGATTTTGAGTGCGCGTTATCCCTCGTTTCCTGGTCACAACCTTTCTTAGTTTGGTGAGAAGATCTGCATAGTATTGTCCATTAACTGTGTTGCCACGAGACAGATAATCTTTCAAAAGGACACCTTTGCCGTCCCAAAAAACAGTCAGCATCACTTTTCCTGCAGATTTCTGCGCTCTCGGCTTGACAGGTGTTGGGGAGCCCGGGGTTTTCCATTGCATGCTGGCAATTTTGGATTCGGGGTCATAATGGTGTACCCAAGTCTCATCTACTGTCACCATGGTCTCCGAAAAATTTTTTGACTAACACTTTTTGAGCAACTGTTGATAGCAATTTACCCTCGTTTGCTTCTGTTCACGTGTCAACAGTCCCGGAACCCAGCGTGCACACACTTTTCTCATGTTCAGTCTGTTGTGTAAAATTCTATAAACTGTTCTTTCATTTAGTTTTACTCTACTAGCTATCTCCACAATTGTCATTTTTCGATCCTGATCAATGATTTTGTTCACTGTTGTTGCATTTTCATCGTTGCACTCTGAGGCTGGTCTACCAGATCTTGGCACATCAGCAACATTTGAGCGGCCGCACTTAAACTGTTGACACCAGTGTTTTACCGAAGTATATGAAGGGCAAGAATCACGAAACACTGGTTCCATCTCCCTGTGTATTTATGTAGGTGTTTTTCCCTGAAACATCAGACATTTTATCACAGCTCTGGCCTCCTTCTTTTCCATTGTTTTGTCAAATCTTTGGAGCAGCAGATCCAGTCAATAGGGTACATTGCGCCGTGCACCGTAGCGGGAAAGCCCATTGAAGAAACAAACGCGTACTTCACACATTCAGTGCAAATATGATGAACTTTAAATGTGCCAAGTTTCATCTTCCTCTTGTGACTCCTTCATGGTCAGGCCCAAGACATATGTCAATCCCCTTGTATCTAGCTTTTGGACGTTCACTTCACGGTGCGTTCTACTGTGCACTGGTTTCTCTCTCTCCCGTAGAGTTATCCTCTCTTCTCTTATCGGTGGCGAGTGACTGAGTTTCTCGCTTGGCAGTGTGTGCAGTTTTGAATGTACTCACGCACATCTGCCCACTGTCTAGGCCAAAAGTAAACCAGCTTAAGATTACTCATGGTGAATCCCACTGAAACATGTTCTCCCGATGTTGATATATGAGTCGCTTTCATAACGGAGGGTCTTAAGGGTAGAGGCACCACGAGTTGCTTTCCCTGCCTCGTCCGTCGATAAATAATTCCATCCTCTTTGTGGAAAGTTCCAGCTGAAGCATGGGTTATCTTGATCTGTCTCTGTTCAGAGTATGGCGCTAGAGTAATGTCTTCCATCTGCGCTTGTCGTAACTCTGCTTTACTACACAGAAATGTCGAGTTGACGTACGAGTTATCCAATGTTGAGTGTTGGGTACTGTGGTGAGTTGGGAAATAAATATATTTATAGGGGACTTAGTGTACTGAATGAGATCAGCTGTGAAGGTTTCTGAAGATAATAAATTTGGTGTGTATACAGAAGACCTTACTTGCTACCACATTTCGATCTCAATCAGACTTATTCTTGAATAAATGAATAATAGCTTCGTTAAGTGTCTAGGGTTATGATAGTGATGAAGTGTAAGTATATAACAACCAACTGACATATACACAATTGCTTTAATAATTTCCACAATTTACAGCACTTTGACAATCACAAACACATAACACTCTAAAAGACTATCTTATTAAGTCAAGGGTTAAGTTTTTAAAATGTATTAATGATCTTTCAATATCTTTCCTGATTCTATTGTATTTGTGAATCAGGAATCACAATAAAAATGTAATCACAATATTTATATACAAGTATTTATACACTGGATATTTATCCAGTCATAGACTGTTATAGCAGTATGAGTGTGGTGTTGTTGTGTAATATTATGAGGTAATATTGTCATTAATAGCTAGACTGTTGGTTGTCATCATGACTTCATTTGTTTGTTACTGGTGGAAATCTTATTGAAGGATTCACAGATTCTGTTTCTTTAAAATTTCTGTCCCCTTTTGTATAATAAAGTTCAGTTCAGGGTTATTTTATTCAAGGTTGAGTCTTTTCGTGCTGACAAGCTCTTATCTCATAATGCAGTTGCAGGAAACCTGTATCCTCTGCTCGCTTGCTTCTCAGTTTGATAGTAAGATAGACAATGGCCACTATCTTGTGCAAGGAGTCTCCTGCCAGCTTTCTGAATCACGCAGTACTCCGACCGGACGATGCAATATCACCATCTATACCACGGCCCCTGAAATGAGAAGGTTGTGCCTCCTTCTTCATAACTAATATACAATTATTATTCCACACTGAAGTACATGACAGTACAAACATAAAGTTCAGCGCTTTAGGCCAACTGCTAGCTTTTCATGTGACAATATACACCAGTATTCCTCTCCCTAATGGTTACAACGCCTCTGCAATTCCAGCTGTAATCCCTTCCATACAATAGGATAGGTGTTATGTTACTATATGGCAATCCAATATATATATGCAGTTATACTCCTCTCTGACAATCTTTTACATGGTGGAGCAATATCTAGGCTTTGCCTCATGTTTGCTACTGAACCACACACATACAGACATAATTTATCATTTCACATTCAATTTTCATATAAATACATATTAAAAATGTCTAGCTTACCACAATTCGTAAGGAAAACACACTAAAGATGACTGACACAGTTTGATCTGCAGTATGTCCAGGCTGTTATATATATATTTAATTTTGAATAACACTGCCTGATCTCATCTCTCACAATGTGTAACGATATGGCGTCCCCTCTAAGATTTCTTCTGCCAATATCCAGTACATTGGCCAATCGTTTTGAACATTTTCAAAAGAGTACACAGTCATTCAAATATCTTCCTTCACTATTACTTCGTTTCTAGGCGTTTATTTGTTATTCATAGGTCACCCAATTAAATTTCTTTTAACTTCAAAGTTCAGCCAATGGCCTCCCTCGTACTATCTTAGACTTCCTGTCACTACTATGTTTCAACAAAAATTCAGGGAATTCCATCCCAAGCAGATATGACCAAACCTGACAGTATCTCTGTTCTCTATATGTTTTATTACCAATATCTAATTATCTAATGGACTTTTAAGATAATTTATTACATATTCCTAGTCCCCTAGCCTTCATGTACACGAATATATGCTTTTCAAGGGGCTAAGTGGTGTAGTTAACAATACGATCTTTTTTCGATGTTAAATGTTTAATTTCAACTACCACCTGTTCAATCCTTTACGACTGTACTATCAGTATAAAGTCAGGAGCCCTACGTAAAATATCAGGTTTCCTAATAAGAATTAAACCTGTTTTCAAAACCTAACATCGTATCGTGAGTTTTTTTCATCACTGTTTATTTGAAAAATCTGGCCATGCACTGCATGCGACTTGGTTTAATTTTTAAACACACTGCGAGCTGCTTGTGTGACCGTGTTCCACAGTCCGTCTATCTCTCTCTCTCTCTCTTCTTCTAAGCCCGTCTGTCTTTCCAAGGCTAACCTTGTGCGCGATTTTGCACTAATGTTAGTTTTTAAAATCAAGGTCGTCTAGAAGATTTTACTATACATTCTATTTTTAGAATTACGGTTATTGCCGTATCGTTTAGTCTAAGCATTTTATTTATGAACGAACGAATTAGGACAAGTTGGATTCTTGTGTTAGCCATTACGGCGTTATACAACGAAGGCGTTATCTATGCTGGGAAAGCACTAGTCTTTCTCCATTCTTCGTCCTATCGTATTATTTCGTTCGGCTTTATATTTATGTTCTAATTTATATATGGGTATTTGAATTTTTCACCACAGGTACTCTGCTCAAACACTTTCTTGGTAGTTTCATCCTTCTGGTTATCCAGATGATGGCGAACAGAGCAGTCTTTCACAAATTGTCTAACATCGTGTCGCAAACCTGGCCAGAAGTAATTCAGGGTTACCTTTTTTCCTAGGGCATATGAACATTTAATGGGGTGGGGCATGATGGAATGCATTTCCTGCATTAGGCGGGTACGATATGGGAGTGGGACAACTAATTGGCTCTGGTTCCCTACCCGTCTATAAATCAAACCTTTCTCCCTGTAATATGCTCTCTGTGGAGTATGGGAGTAATTACCATACAACTTTGAAAAGCACGGCTTTAGGGTTTGATCGGCCCTTTGTGCCCGCTTCAGCTCCGAAATATTCAGGCTGTTTAGAGGTGACAACTCAGGGGCCGCTGGGGCGTGTCCTGTGTTCTTTCTCTGTTGTGTCGGCCTGGAGTCACGTGGGGGATCTCCAAGAAACACATATTTCCTCCCTAAAATTAGAGGATAGACTAAATCGTCTAAAACTGCGGCATTGATCTTTCCCCGGACATATCGGTTGAGACATCAATTTCCGCAACCAGAAGAAGCATTAGCTTTATACTCTTCCGGGGCCCCTGTATTTCTACAGTTTTACCAGTATATTGGTGGGCCTTCACTAAAGATGGGGAAACTAAAGCCGAGTATTTTATGCCACTATCATATACACACCGTATGGTGTGGGTACCAACGGGTACTTGCTCGGTAATAGAAGGGTAACTAGGATTTTGTTCATATTCCTGGGGGTCATGTTTCTCTATCGGCCCCCTGATGAGGCAAGCGACATTATAAGGGCCGGATTTCGGCCTCTTATAATCGGATGTAAAATGTGTATCGGTTTTGCACGCTTTACAATATCGTCTTCCAGTTCCCTCGGCTGAATTGCTCTGTTTCTGCCTCTGGTGATCTTGTGATTGTTGTTGCTGTTGATGGGCTGTTTTGTTTGTTATGTTGTCCGTACTTTTGAAGTTATCATCTGGGTGATCCTTTTGTTTGGGGTGACTACCTTGGTGGCGCCTTTTAGACGGATTCGCTTCCGACTGGACGCTCTGGTACCTATCAGCAAATAGTACTACCTGCTCAAGAGTTTCGGCCTCGTGCTCCGCCAGGAACTTTCTCATGTCAGAGGTGAGCGAGGCCTTGAACTGCTCCACGAGAATCATCTCCTTCAGCCCTTCATAAGATTCATCGAAGATGCTGAGGGACCCCCACTTCTCCAGGTACGTTTCTAGCCTGGTAGCAAATTGTCTAAAAGATTCATCATTCTGTCTTTTAGCCTCACGGAGTTTACAACGACAAGTCTCTGCGTTAAGCATAAAACGCTGCAGAAGAGCCTTCTTCAACATGTCGTAGTTGTACTGTTCTTCCACGGGCATCTTGAGAAATACATCATAAGCAGATCCCCTCAGACTCTGGGATAGCTTCATGTTGTATCCCTCTCCAAGCCATATGTAGCTGCTAACGATTCAAAATTAGAGAGATAGATGTCTGTTTCCTCTGAAGCCTCAGAGTAAACATCTAATTGGAAGGATACTGCGCTTGGTGCCGCCACATGAGAGCTGTTTCCCCCCATCGCTACTTTGAGAACTGCCAGACCCGCCATTGTTAGAACTAGAATTCACTCTTCTTCCTTCGATTTCTAATTCCTTCATTCTAATGGTGTGGGCTCTGTCGACCTCCTTTTCGGCTCTTTTGGCCTGTTCCTTTTCCTTAGCGAATGCCCTCTCGGCCTGTTCCTTCTTTTCTTGGAATGCCCTCTCCTTTTCTCTTTCCGCGGCTTCATGAGCCCTTTGCTTTTCTTTTTTGGCCTGGGCCTTTTCTTACTCTCTAGTCAGTTTTCTTTCCTGGCGATCCATGGTTTTCTCTTCTCTTTTAGCCGCTTTCTCTGCTGTCTTCTATTCGGCTTTAACCGAACTAAGCACAAAATCTGTCAAGAGTTTGACCGGTCATGCCCAGTTCCTTCGCGACATTCAGATAAAAAGTATGGAGATTTTGGGACTCTGCCATTCTGACCAAAAAGTCTGTTTACAAAGTTACACAAGATTGCAACAGCTACTAACTAGTAAACTACAAATTTACAACGCTTAATTTGCCACACCAGGTGGACGTCTTATGTCTTTAACTTTAACTTTAGTTACAAAAAATTTGGTTTCTTTATCCGATTATTCAATTATTCTTTATACAGTTACTATTACTGTTATTTATGAATTCAATGTATGCTCAGTCTTACAATTAAACACACTCTTCTTTCAGTAAATCTGAAATTTATGTCAGTCATCTAGGGGAAGTACTAAACAAGTTCTATAATCCCGGCGCGAGTCGCCCAATTGTGACGGTATATCCGCTATCCTGTCTGAATGATTTTTTTTTTCGTACGCCCGCTAATACTCGAGGCGAAATCTCAGGTTATTATTATTGTCTAACCTGACATTGATTTTACGTGAGTATCCCTTTTTTCTTGTACAGAGACAGGTGTCCCTCGCCATTCAGGCAAATACTCGCCGATTTCGGAGGTACCCAATACAGCTCAGGAGCCGCCAGTCCCTGGTCAACGACACTCCTTCAAATGTTCTCGCCAGGTCTCGAGTTAATCCAGTCCAATTCCCGGTCGTCGAAAAATCCTCAAATGCCGTCACCCGGGTTTGATCCTGGATCAACCGATCGCCAGAGCGGTGTGGTAACCACTACGCTAGCGCGGCTCCCTGAATGATTGTTGATTTTTATTATTACTTACGTTATTTGAATTAAGTTATTTTAAATATTTTGCTTTGTATGTATTATATATCGCTTAACGCTTGTTTTTTATAGCTTAAATTGTAAATGCTCTCCTACTAGTAGGCTACTAATACGTCTTCTTACTTAGTCGTTCCCCTTCTAACATGAGGTGTAGAAGTTATGGAGAGAGAGCGCCAGACTATCCTATCGGCTGTCTTCCTCCTGGCCTGGTTGCATTCTAGTCCTCGGTCCTTCAAAGATTGTCTAATGTTGTCCTCCCAGCGGACTCTGGGTCGTCTTGGGGGTCTGGATCCCTTGCTCTTCGTTTCCCATGCCTGCCGTGGTAGCCGACCCTCTCCCACTCTGCAGACATGGCCAAACCATCCCAGATGGGACTGTTCCACCTGGGTCCGCAGGGGGTGGGACCTCAGGCCTTGACGCATCGTCTGGCCGCGGACCATGTCTCCTCCCGTCACCCCAACCACCTTCCCCAGATACCTCACCCCCGAGGTCTGGATCTGGCCCCCGTGGGCTGCAGTCACCGCCCACGACTCGCATCCATACGCCAAGACCGTGACACAGGTGGAGCGGCACACAGCCATCTTCGCTTTCCCACCAACCTCTCTCCCGCTGAGGAACCCTCGATCCATGGCCTGAAAAAGTCACCCAGCTGCTGCCCCCCGAGTGGCCAACACCCCCCCCCCCCCCCCCCGATGCCTCCATTTTGGTCCACAACAGCTCCAAGGTATTTAAAGTAGTCGACACGCCCCAGGACCCGCTCTCCCAGCCCAATCCGATGTCTTCCCTCTTCTCGTGATATCACCATGGATTTTGTTTTAGAGCTGCCTATAACCACCCCTCTCTTCTCCAGCTCTTCCTTCCAGACTTGCAGGTTGGATTGGAGATGTGCCTCTGATTTAGCAATCATAGCAACATCATCAACAAATGCCAGCTCTGAAACACAGACCCGTCTCATCTTCCAGTACCCCACTGAATATCTTCTTGTTCTCTCATTACATGCCTTGATGATACTGCCGTAGTGAAACAGAGAGGGGTCGCCCCATTCTGTCACACGTACTGTAATTGTAGACTAGTTAACATACGTACTTTAATTGTAGACTAGTTAACGTACATACTAAAGTGGTCCTCCATGAGAAGTATGAAAAGATAAGGTGACAGGATATCACCCTGTCTTACACCAGTGGTGGTCCCGAACTCTTCTGACTGATGGTTCGCCGTCCTCACACAATTTCTGCAAGACCTGTAGAAGCTCTGTATAGCATGAATCAGAGGTGCCGGAATGCTCTTCCCCGCCAAACAGTCCCAAAGTCCGCTTCAGGGGACCCTGTCAAACGCCTCCTCCAGATCCGTGAAACAAAGATGGATCTCACTCCTATAGTCAAGGGCCCTCTCACTCAGCCGTCTGAGTGTGAAGACCAGGTCTTGAGCACTTCGGCTTGCTCGGAATCCGCACTGGATCTCATCCAACTGTGGCTCAGCTAGGCGCCGGAGTCTCTGCCCCAGGATTGCAGAGCTGATTCCACCAGGGACACCGAGAAGGGACATGCCTCCATGGTTTCCACACCATCGACTGTCACCCCTTCCGAAAATCTGTGCCATGATGGCAATCTCCCAATCCCTTGGCATGGTCCCGCTGCACCACGCTGCCTGTAGGACCCTTAAGAGCAATAGGTCGTCCGATGCTCCCATGCACCTAACCATCCCTGGTGTTATATCATCATGCCCCTCTGCCCCGCCCATCCCGATATTCTCCAGTGCTGCCCTCAGCCCC
This sequence comes from Oreohelix idahoensis, assembly GCA_024509875.1. NCBI lineage: Eukaryota > Metazoa > Mollusca > Gastropoda > Stylommatophora > Oreohelicidae > Oreohelix > Oreohelix idahoensis. The sequence continues at coordinate 689,130 of JAMPIV010000840.1, read as the reverse complement.
TCCATCCCCATGTCATCTTCACCATCATTGGCCTTCTCTTCTGTGCCAGTGGCCATCACCTCTGATGCTTCACCATGCTCACCATCCAGGAGCTCTGAGAAACACTCTTTCCATCGTTCCATTACTTCCTTCGGGGCAGTAAGCAACCTGCCCCGCTTGTCCTTTATAAACCTGAGAGGACATTGTCTTTCCCTCATCATGTTCCCTAGGGTCTTACAGAACAACCTCTGGCTTTCTTGCGCATCTCTTTCTAGCCCCTCTCCAAACTCTTCCCAGGACCTCTGTTTTGCCGCCAGCACCCCGCCCTTTGCTCCCGCTCTGAGTGTCACATATTCTCCATATCTCTCCATTTGTCCTGTTGTGTTTCTAGCTCCTAAGTATTGTTTCCATGCCATCCTCTTCTCTCTTATTTTCTCTTCGACTTCCTCTGTCCACCAAGGTGTCCTACCTCTCCTGTTCCCAAGTCGGACCTCATCACATTCCTCCGCAGCAGCTGTCTCCATGATGTCCTTGAATTTAAGCCAGAGGGTTTCCAAGCCATCAGGCTCTTCTTCTGTGTTGCTCACCGCTGTAGCAATAAGCCCCTGATATCTGGTCCCAATTTCTGGCTCTCTCAGCCTGTAAGTCCCAATGCTCATTTCTCCCGTTCGTTTACTTAGTTTCTTCCGTGATGTTGGGCAGTTCCTAGGCTGTGCAACTCTTTCAGTTGTTCTTTTGATTGTAAGCAGGTAGTGATCACTTCCAATCTCTGGCCCCCTCCAGACTCTAGCATCCTGGACATATTTGAATGAGCTCCTCCTAACAATGGCATAGTCGATCACTGACTTCTCATTCTTTGTTGGTTCACATCTAGTGTATGCATGTATGCGCTTATGGGGGAACTATGTGTTTGTAATTATCAGATTTTGCTCACTGCAGAATCTAAGGAGTCGCTTTCCATTGTCATTGAGAGTATCTTCTCCATATCTTCCGATAACTCCACCCCATCTAGCATGGTATTTCCAACTCTGGCATTGTGTCACGTAGGGTTTATATTCATTTAATTTCCTACATCTTCTTCCTATTCGTTCACCCAAATTCTCTCTTTTATTATCTCTGTATTTCATTTTTTTCCTGTATATTTTTCATCCATTCGTTTTGCGAATATTATTTTCATATAATTCGCAAACTTTACCTGTTTCTTTCTCTAAAACTGAGAATCGCGCTAGAACGATATTACGTAGATGTCAGGGCTGCAGGGCGTCAGAAGGCGTGATAAGTCGGTTCGCTGAACACAGGACGTAGCAAATCGTCTACATTCTCACCGAGCGCGCGAGCTTCTTCTCGGCATAAGTCCCGGTGAGGTGTGATACTTTACATCTGCACCGGTCAGTATCCAGACATTTGTCTCGAAAATCCCAAACTGACACGGCGCCCACTTGGGCCATGGTCATCTGTAGTGTGAAAACTGCCCTGCCATGGAGTCAGGCTGTCTGGGATTTGAAACTGACACGCGTACATCGTGGTCAGTAGGTGACAGTTACGACACGCGTTAAGCGGACGTAAATGTTGGGAGTAGGGGAGATAATTTCGCTTGGCGAAATAAGTTTGGGCCCTTTGTCTGATTTTAAGATATTGGCCAAGTTTGAAACTTTAATTTCATTCTCGCTCATAGACTCCACAGTAGATAGGTCGCTCGAAAACAGAATAGCTGTTAGAGAAGATCTCAGTTTGTTTCGGCAATTTGTCGAACTTCTAGACTTCCAGAAATATTTTCAGCATTTTTATTCTTAAGTTGTGCGACTACCTGTAATTCTGTGGTTGAGGTAATTAATATAATAGATATATAGATTTTGTGAGTGTTAAAGTGTTAAATCGCTTAATGCATTTTAATCTATTTCTTTAGCGCAGAAGAGAAATAAAGTGGTAGGCTATTATATTTTCTAGGGAAGCATTCAGTGGAAAGCAGACTAAAAATTAAATTTCTAGCTTATAACGGCAATTGTAGCTATTTATAAATTTAACTGCTAATACTCAGTCGAGTGTATTTTTCTAAACTAACGTATAAACTCTAGAATCCAACCTCATGAATGGTGACGGAATACGCACGTGTTCTTAATTTATGAGGATTGCTGATTTTTAAATATAACTTACGTCACGGGAAGTTTAAATGATAAGCAAAGCTCTCTGCTTGCAAGTTTAAATGTAAGTTTTAACCAGTACAGATTCTGTTTATTATATTATATGTGTTAATTTTCCTCCACACAGTGAAAGTTTTGGGGTGACCCTAACTTTACCAGCACCTAGTAGTAGTTTCCATACTTGTGAAGAAATAGACAGTCCTTATTTTGAACCACGTGGGTTTTCTCAAGTAACACTGATCTGACGGTGCAAGTTAGACAGAAATACTAATATCCCTATAACGGGTTTTCAAAGACTGTAATGATAAATACTGGACCTTGGAGCCAGCACTTAATTTCTTCTAGAAACTCTATATAATTTGCTGCCTGGTGGCGTGAATATTAACAATCATTTCCCGACTAGATTATATCTTGTGGACAAATCTGTGGTGTGACTAAAGTGAATCCTATACTGAGGGAAGGCACCGACCTGACATTCATCATTTTTTAGAAACCTACGCTATTGACACTGTGCTCTGCTAACTCCCGCGCCTGGAATAATTGTTAGGTGACTTAATCAGACATTTGACCAAATTTGCATACCCAAGTAGTCGTTCCCGGAGACTCCAAGTTAAATACGTCTTTTGGAACTGGGGACTTCTTGGCAGAAGACTGCATTTTTTGAGTCTGTGTGAAAATCTAAAATCAATGTGTTCCAAGAGGCAGCAAGCAAAGTCGTGAGTACAAGTATGAGAAGCCATGGCGGAATGAATGAGTGTACGCTGGTTTGAGTGATATTTTTCACTATTTTATCTTTGACACCCTGTTGCTGTCCTAATTTTTTTTCAATCTGCATAATTTGTTGCTAAGGCTAGAGTTCTTGTGTTTTGTCTTAGGTTAAATCAGATTTTTTTCAAACTCTGTGCATATAATTACGAGATAAAACAAAGACAACTCTTAGACTCAAACTCTATGTATCTGTGACTCGGGCGCCATCATCTGTTCTCTTAACGGGGCCGGGCTAAACCTAGAGTTAACACTATAACGGGGCTATCATCCTTGCAACATTTACTTGATTTTTTTATGACTATGTGTATATGTATTTTCCTTGATGTACTTTCTTTGATGTTGTGAGCCGATTTTTCCTGATAATAAAATCGCTCTTGAACTTAATAATCGTGTTTGGTCAGCTCGTTCTAGATATATATATATCATTGTTATAGTTTTCCCACGTCTGTGTGTTTACCTGTCGTCACGTGTATGTGCGTGCCTGTGAGTGATAGAAATATACGTAATATGTATATTGGTGTAGTCTGTCTGACGCTGTAACAACTGTTGTAGAAGATAGGTGAGAGAGAGAAGAATTCTTTTCGCTTTCAGAGACAGCCACTATATCAAATCTATCATCTCACGTGTGTGGAAATTCTATTACCTTTCACTAACTCTCACTGAGTCTATCACCTATTCAAACCTATTCAGAAGGGACCAAACCTAGTCTTAATTCTCCTATCGGAAATCTACGACACATTGAAATCTCCGAGCATGATAATTTCATCTAGGCAGTCATCCACTGTCCTTTGAAGCAGCTCGAAGAATTCCTCCTTGACCTCTGCTCTCTCATTCTCATTTGGCCCATACACTATGACCAGGTTGACTATGGTTTCTCCTTCTTTTAGTTTTACAACCATAATGCGCTTCGAGACAGAGTTCCATCCCTTGATACTATCTCTTTGGTTTTGGGCCACAATGCAACCCACGCCCCCTTTAGCTCTTTCAGATGTGGGTACACCACTGTAGATCAGCGTGTTGCCATCGAGATCCATGACTCCTTGTCCTTTTTTCTTTGTTTCCGTTATAGCCAGGATTTCTAGTTTTGCTTTCCTCATCTCTTCCACCAGCTCCTCTTCTTTCCCACTTATACTTCTTGTGTTCCAAGTTCCATAAGTCGTAGTCCGTTCCAGTTCGTCGCCTTTAGAATCAGTCCGGTTTTCTCTCTTGTAGTTCTCATAATCAAAAGTTTATATGTCTTTAAATCTTACTACTGCTACTGTTACAGTTGTTTGTAATTACTGCTGATGTTTGTGCTGCTGCATATACAACTACTTCAACGTCTGCGACGTACTTCGTCTTTTGTCACTACTGTCTATTATTGCTGTCTGGTACTATTGCCAGTATTAGAACTACATCTACTACTAATGCCAGACAAGTGTCAGTGGAACAAGAGATGCGAAGAAGACGCTGGCGATAGATAGGACACGCATTGAGGAAACCTGTTGATAGCATTACAAGGCAGTCCTTGTTATGAAATCAGCAGGGTAAAAGAAGCAATGGTAAACGGAAAAATAGACGGGGAAAAGTTCTGGAGATAGAAATGAAAATAATGAGGAAGACATGAAAAGACCTAGAGCTGATGGCAGAGTACAAGAAAACTTGGCATAGGTTTGTTGAAGGCATGTGCTCCTTGAGGAGAACGGAAACAACTGCTACACGAACATGTGAGTACTTGGTGCAGGCTAACTGCAAGGGATGTTGTTCCAAAACTGTTACTGATATCATCATTTACCAATGTCTCATTATGTCTCTCCTGCTAATATTAACAGCTGTTCTCAAACCATGCAATCTCACACGGTGTAATTTTCCCTCCAGTGCCCTCGACATTCAACTATGTTTGACACTGATGGCGAAGGGTTGGCAATAATATACTATTTATCAATGGTCGTTTAATTTTCATACTTTTATTTGGATGTTTGAGAAGTAATGACAGTTGATAAGTCACTTCACTGGCTAGGATAATTGTAAGTTGTGGTAGAGTCCAAAAGAAGAGAAGATGGGGGCATGCATGAATTAAGCTTCCTGAATACTGAAAACTGTGCATTCCCTTTCACGAAGAAGCTAGAAAGGTCATCTCATAGTAAGTTTAATAACTAAATCGCATAATAACCAAACTGGTAACCCTTTGAAACGTCGAGCGCTGTGGTAAAGTGGGATGATATTAATATTTATAGGGGACTTAGTGTACTGACTGAGATCAGCTGTGAAGGTATCTGTATCTAATAAGTGTGGTGTATTACAGATGACCTTACTTGCTACCACATTTATACCTCAGTCAGAATTATTCTGGAATATTGTGATGACTACGTTAAATGTCTAGGGTTATGAAAATGATGAAGTGTAAGTCACAACAACAACAGACATGTAAACAATTTAATTTATTCCACAACACTTTACAACACTGAGACACACACACACATATAACACTCTATAAGACTATCTTAAATGAGTCAAGTGTAAAGTTTCAAATATATATATGTAATAATTCTTTTCAATAATGGATATCCTGATTCAACTGCACAGTGAACCAGGAATCACAATCAAATGTAATTACAAGTAGTATGTACACAGTTTATAAATATAATCTTTGTATTGACATATTTTATTATTCTTATCCTATGTGTGTAAGTTGTGAAGTAGTAATATGAGGTAATACTGGTTTTGTTTTTCAAGCTAGGTTGTTGTTTGTCATCATGACTTCAAGTGTTTGATTATCTTGGAAATAGTATTGGGAAAAGTTCACAGTTCCTGTCATTTGAAACAATTTATTGTCCCTCGGTGTTTAATATAATATCAATTCTAGAGGGGGACACATAATGTTGAGCTACTCTGGCCACAGAAGCTTATCTTTCGTGATGGCGGCAGGAAAAGACTCCTCTGCTCGATTGCTTCCTGTGTTCTGGAGACACCTCACTGGTCGCTATCTGGACCAAGGAGTATGCTGTCAGCCTCTGGATTCAGCAAAACTCAGACCAGGTGCTGCTTCAATAACTTAGGACCACGGTCCCTGAAACAAGAAGGTTGTACCTCCTATTTCAGAACTAATTTATAATCTATTTCCACACTGAACACAATACATAACAAACACTGAGGTCAGAGCGGTAGGCCAACTGCTAGCTTCATCTGAAACAATTTACACCAGTATACTCCTCCCTAATGGTTACTACGCCTCTGCAATTCCAGCATTATTTCTTTCTAGTCAATAAGATAGGTGTCAGTGTACTGTTTGGCAATTCCATGCAGTTTTACTTTTCTCCGACACGTTCTGTTCAGGTTGGAGCAATATTTAGGCTTTGCCTCATGTTGGCTACTGAACCACACACATATACAGACATAAATTATCAATTCACATTCAATGGCACAAATTCCGATCTGCCTCTGTCCCAGACTTTTATTTAGAAAAATATGATCTGGTTCTCAACGCACTGTTTCTTAGTAAGTTTATTTTAAAATGTGGCACTGAACAGACGCTCCTAATTGACTATATTAGCGGGTCTAACCAATCGGGCCATGTTTACACAGCTTTTCAAAAAAAGTACCCTACCACCGTTTCCCCTAACAACACAAAATTAGTATTTGTAGTCCGACTAATCGTGTTTAGCCTTATATATCATTCCCGCCAATCAAATAGGCCGGAATTTTTTCATCAGTTTTGCCAGAATTATTTTTGTACCTTAAAACAGTACCTTTATAAATTCTAAAGTTTCTGAGTTATTACACAACAAAGACACACATATTATACATCACAGTAAAGATAAATGAATGTAGAATTAGAATATGAAGGATTTTTAGTGATATTCTACATATAGTATTCAGTTATGAGTCATAACGAAAATACAGAACAAATTTCACGGAACACAAAAGTGACGTTCCCAACGTCGTTTCGGCTTTTAGGGGTTTTGCGGATGTACGCTACCAGCGTCGTTCCGGCCTTTAAGAGTTAACATGGTGACCTATTTCCCGTAAAATAGTGGTTTCAAAACATGCCACTGTGCGATTATTATTTGGTGTTGTCTGACACCCTCACTATTTTCTTTTGGCTATAATTTGTTAATTCCTAGACTATTTGCGTAACACTTAACATATTCTTTGTCAGCAAGTCCTAAGGAACCCAAATATATAAATTTAATGGAGCTAAGTGGCGGCGTTCAAATTATGCATTTTCTTCTACCTCCCGTTCACTTCGATACGATGTGGGGTCTGGGTACTGTCAGGCTTTCAAACGTAAACCAGTATAATGTCATATTTCCTAATAAGAATTTTTCAGGTTTTTAAACCTAACTCTCGTAGTTGTAGTGTTTTTTATCACTGTCTATCTGAAAAAAAGTTAGTGCTTCATGCCTTTCGCGTGTTGGGGGTGGCATTAATTGTATATCGCGCGACTGCGTGTTAGTGTTGCATGCGTCCCCTCAATACCTCTCTCTCTCTCTCTCTCTCTCTCTCTCTCTCTCTATCCTAAGTTCATCTGTCTTCATTACGCAGTGTATAAAATGAAATTAATGCTAGTATTAATTTAGGTCATTAATCAGCTTGCGTATCTCAAGGTTTTCTAAGAAATACAGTACACGTTTTATTGTTAGAAAGGCGTGTATGCTGCTATAGGCTTTACTATCAAACGTGAAAGTGTTACAATTTTCAGACGAAGTAGAAAAAGGGGGATCTCGAGTACAGTCATTGTGACAGCACTGTTCTTTACCATTCTTCTTTCCTTTTTATTGAATTTATGTGTTAGGCTTTACAGTTACCTTTTAATTTATATATGTGGATTTAGAATGTTTCACGACAAATTCTCCCCTCTTAAAACAGACGTTATACGTCAGTCTATAATTCTACATACACATAGAGAAATTTATGTCTATGCCTGGTGATTTCTTTGATTTTCATCGCACGGATGGCGGCTTAGAAAATCTGCATCAACGTTTCTCTGATTTTATTTTGATCATGGATTAATGCAGGTGGGTCAATTCAAAGTAAGCACGACTCAAGAAATCTGCCCCAGACCTCTGCAATCCAAGAATCCATTTCAGTTATATTACTGAACAGCGGCAAGTGTTACTGCTTGTCTTATTGCTGCTTAGCAATCAGTATTCACCATTTCTCTTCGCTGAGTCTGCTCAACGACATGTCCCGAGAATATTAGATGTTCCTCAATTTGTACGTTATGAGGAGTTGATCTATAGGGTGATATCTGAGTTGTGTAGGGGATCCAACAATTTCCTGATCAGCCTTAATAAACACTCGGACTATCCTCAATTCAAAAAGGCAACAATGGAGACACTCTGCTCCTCCGAAATGTTCACAGCCAACAATTGGTCTGATCTCAGGCGTGATTGAATGTGGAAACACCCTTCTAATAATATATTTATAATGTTCTATAATGTGCCACTCAAATGGAGGCCATATTCACCAACTATAGTTCCGCCTACCGACAATCTGGTGAATTAAGATAAAATGTGGGGAAATGAGTTTCTGCATCAGAAATCAATTCGCCCTTAGCATTGCTATAAGATGTGTGGGTTATCTCCATCCAGGGTCCGAACACTACTTCCCCTTGGACTGTGTAGGGTCGGGTGACTACCAATGTCACCGGTGCCCTTATAATGCTACGTTAATAGCCATATTATGAAGCGCTGTGAGCATTTTCCGAATTGCTCACTCGTCCACTGCCCACTGTTCTTCTGTTAACAATTTGTTTCGGTTTTACTTTCGGCGGATCATCTTCAATGTCAATGTCAGCCAACTCCCTAACTGCGGCTTCAAACTGTTCCTGGGTTGACTGGTCTGAGTTTCTATTTTCCCTGGATGCCCTTCTCAGAGTTGCGAATCTAAATATTTTGGGTGAACACTGTTGGGGGGAAGGTGGATACCTATCCTCTATGTCAACCTTATTATTGTTATTTTCCTTGTTATTGTTAGGCCCATATGTTTCAGAATGCTTGGCTGGCATCTGATTATGATTTTCCCAACTTGGGGACTGTACCTTGCTACATTTTTCACAGGCCCCCACAAATTGTGCAATATCAGCAGCTACTTGGGGCCAGTAGAATTTTTCCGATGTCCTTTGACGGGTAGTCCCATTTCTCTGGTGTCCACCGTCTGGTACAACATGAGCTTGTGCCATCACTTCTTCTCTGTAGGGGGTTGGCAATACCAATTGTCCCTGTTCTTTGGATCCTGCTCTAGCTTTCCTGAAAAGCAGTCCTTCCTTCAAATAAAATTGTCCTTTCTTAGGGTGTGCATGGCTTGTTGGCAATTTACCAAAGCAAGGTTTTAATGTTTTATCTTTTGCCTGGGCCTTTCTCATCTGCTTATGAGAATAAACTAGTGGTGGTTCCTCCTCCGTTCTACTGGGGGTCGACCTGACCTGAAGCGTGGCCATTACCACAGGTTTTACAGGGTTTCCTAGAAAAACATATTTGCTTTCTAACACCAGCGGGTAATTAGGATCGTCACACACGGCTGCTCTAATCACTCCTTCCACGTACCTTGTCTCCACATTGATCTCGGCTACGGGAAGTGTCATGGTGGATATTCCCTTTACGGCCCCTTGTATCTCCACTTTCTCTGTGGTATACTGTTCAGGGTGCACTAGGGTTGCACTCACAACTGAGTCATATTCTAAACCTGAATCGTAAAGGCACCTAACCTTGGCACCATTACATGTCACTTCTTCACAGATGGGGGGATGTTGAAGATTTATATAATTCTCTGTCAGTTTCTTCTTCCCCTTGTCCACTGTTATCATGCATGCCGCGTGATATGGAGGAACTTTCCTACCACATTCACTAGTATTATGATTATGCATCCTGCATATTTGACAATATTTTCCTTCCTGTCTGAAGGGTTTCCTGTTATCATATTTCCTTTCATTGAATTGTGGGTTTTTATTTTTATAGTCATTTCGTGGCCTATCAAACTGGTGCTTACCTTTGTTTTGATCTCTATGATCAAATTCATTAAAGTTTTGTGGTGCCTGATAATTGTCTACCTGTTTCTTTTTGTTACCTGATACCTCTGCTTGAGCTGCCAGATACCTTTCAGCAACATTTAGTAGCTCACCCAGTCTCTCTGCACCTTGTTCCATGAGAAACTTTCTCAGGTCTGGAGCCATGGACTCTCTTAGTTGTTCTATAAGGATCATTTCCTTAAGATCTTGGGTTTTCCCCAGAGAAGTCCATTTCTCCAAGTATGTCTCTAACCGTGCAGAGAACTGGTGATAGGTTTCACCTGACAGTAGTTTAGCATTCCTAAATTTTTTTCTATAAAATTCACCATTCTTTTCATATCTTAACAAAAGAGCCTGCTTTAGCATGTCATAATTTTCTTGATCACTGTTACGGTATATGCTATTAACGCCGTCTGCTAAAGGTTAGCAGACGTGCAATCGTAAAGGTTAAGACATTTAATATATTGCGATAGATGTTTCAATTATTGAACGCTCCATACACGATCGATTATGACGTGTCTAGCGTTGTTTAGGACACAGTCGGTAACTAGGAGACGCTACCCTTTGTTACTTGACCGCCAAGCTGACTGAATAGCTGCGTTTTTCTAACCTTCCAATTCAATGGCATGATATAGCCATTTATATGTGCATTTTTGATGGACCAGGGTCAGTCCTAGAACTCTATATGAGAGGAAAATTTATGGAGGTTAGTATTTAACTAGAATTCTCAGAAGGAGGAGAATAATCGTCAAATTCGTATGAAATATTCAGACTCGCAGTCTCACTGTCGGCAGGTAGCCATGTCTAGCTGCGCGTGCATATAGCTGTGATGTTCTGACGACAATACTGCATTGTATCCTTAAACGGACATTGACACGTAAACCAGCAGTCTACGTTATTGATTAATTTATGCATGACTTATAAGGACTTATGTTCTGTTCCTGTTTGAAATGATCATCCTGTGTGTACATGTGATTAAATATTACGGACTCAATCTGAAGGCATTAATTACTTCATTAATGTTGCCGAGTTCAAGTTACATGAACTACTTCTTCATACCATGCTACTGAGTTGTATGAACACCTTCACCCTAATTCGCGTAATACTAAACAAGCACGATTAACAAGAGATCACTAAAGTAACCATACTCAGTGCATGATCTTCAACCGGCAAATAACTCAGCAACAAAGTGGCGGCCGAATGCGGGGAACGACAGAAAAAAGAAACAAACTTCTGTTCCTTACGCACATGTTAACCATAATATTTATGATCAAGTTTCGATCACATGATCCAGTCGAAGATGACGTCTTACTCATTCTAATGCCTAACAACGTGACGTCACTGAAAGTCGTGTAGGTGATCTGTCGGAGAAACCAAAGTCGTTTTCTAAGTCTAACCAGGGGAAACATGAGCCATTGAAGCAAACACACGATATGGACTACAGGAGCAGACAGTCAGGGGCATTAGCCTAGCTGTTGACGACCTCTAGCACTGATCTAAGCAACGGAAAAGATAAGTCTAGTTGTTTTAATACTGTCGTCATTGCAAACAGTAATACTGAGTCCATGCCTTTTGCCTGCATAGGCATGTCTTTTCTGAATGTGTTTCATGTATTTTTTTGGGTTGTTTTAATGTGTTGTTAATTAGTGGGAGGTAGGGAGGATGAACCGAAATTAGATTCTGTGGCTCTCACGATGCCTGAATTGATTTCGGTCGTTTCTTAGGGCAGTTAAACGATTGCACTTTTGGAAGCCCCATTGAGGTTTGCCATTGGACTGTCTGTCCAAATCTGCTGTCGTTTGACGATTTGTGTTAGCTGTACCGTTCCGTAGATAACTGGTGTATTTTATTCGTACTCAGTTCACAATTTTATTCAGTTTTGTATCATGTTCGTTAACTATTTCGTCCAGTCTCCTCTTACTATCATTTATTTGATGATTGTTAAATGGTCGTCCGTTATGAGTCCTGTGATGTCATCATTTTTTGCAGTCATTTTTTTTTTGTGTACTTTGAATATTAAGTTGACCTCGGGTCAGACCTTGACCCTTCATTTGGCTTGTGACACTTCCGCTTGTTTTATTTAGTTCATAAATTCATTTTTAATTGTGAAAATGTCTTGTTTGCGTCTTGACATTGTTTGTACCCTTTAGTTGCATCATTGTTTTGTTTGTCCTCATGATATATATTAAATACTACATTAATAATATGATATTATATGCAATAATACACTTGTAATTTAATTTAATTAATTTTTTCTGATATTTAAGGTTAATATGGGACATTGCATAATTATGCAGTGATAGTCCAAGAGAGTAGCACTACAATTTATAAGAGATGCCTAGGGCATAATAATATAATATATATATTGACCAAATAAAATAATCTTATAGTCTACCTTTGAGGTAATAGACCCATTGTATATTATTTAATATACTTTTCTGGTACTAAGAGAGTGACTTAGTACATTGAACAATATAATTACTAGGAATCATACCCAACATTATTGGATATTGAGATTAATTGTGTGATGTAATTACATTATAGTTAACAGATATCATAACTATTTATGATATAGTTCGTATTTAGATACAATATTGTTACAAAATATTGTCTATTAGTTGAACTTAGACATAAGAGTTCAGTACTATTGTGATTATTTATATTGAATATTCCTAAGTTGAGTAAGTATAATAATTACTCTGAAGCTACTATTGACTATTTTAATCAGTAATTATCAATAATTACTTACAGATAAAAGTCAAAATGCTTACTATAGACCATTTCGTTAAAATTGGTAAGGAATATGGTTATAAATCTCAAGAACTTCGTCAGTTTGCTGAGGCAGAACTGGAAAAACATAAAGCAGAAATGGAGGAACGTGAAAGAAAAGAAGCAGAGAAAAAGGCTGCATTAAAGAAAGAGGAAGAGGAACAAAAGGCTGCATTAAAGAAAGAGGAAGCAGAACGTGAGATGAAGCAAATTGCCAAGGAAAATAGATTAAGAGAAATTGCTCAACAGGAAGAAGAGAATAAATTGAAACGAGAGGAAATTATTTTACAACAAGAAATGGAATTGGCGCGTATTAAATTGGAGACAGCAAGATTACAAGCACAAAGTGCTGATGCAAACCAGAATAATAACGCACAAAATGGATCATCATCCAGCCAAACTAAACATTTCTACAACTTTAAATTACCCACTCTCAACTTAAACGTGGACGACCTTTCATCGTTCCTGTCACGTTTTGAACAGACTTGCAAAACAAACCATTTGCCTGAAGAGTCATGGGTACTCAAGTTAAATGAATTCTTGGTTGGAGAACCACTGACGGCTTCTCAAAATGCTGACCCATCAATAGCAAATAACTACGGTGCTATTAAGTCCTTGCTTTTACGAAGGTTTCACCTGGACGAGGAACACTGTAGGTTGAAATTTAAGGGAATTTTACCTGAATCTCCAAAAGATTTTGCAGGATTCATTGCGAACATACGCAATACATTTAATAGATGGGTTGAACTGGCAGAAGTCAACAAATCGTACGACAAATTAGTTGATTTACTACTACGGGATAAGGTATTATCTTCGGTTAGCCAGCCATTTTTTGCATATTTGCAGGAGCGTAAACCAGGTACTATGGACGAGTTAGAAAAAATTTCTTTAAACTACTGTTCGGCACATCCGAATGCAACCATTTCTAACTCCTCATTAAGAGAACCTCTACCTGTGGCGTCTAATATGGCCTACAATCATAATAACAAACAAAGACATCACAGTGTAGACAGAAGCAGGTTCCAAAGAAATCACAATGTTAACTTTCAGAAGGGACATAATAATGATTTCAACAATAAAAATGAGTTCAACAGAGGTAGATCACGAGATAGAAATTATTCACCTCAAACAAACTACCACAATGGTCAACATAACACTAATTATAATCGATCACATACTCCCAATAATAATAATAACTGGAATGGTAATAATCATGGCTCGAGACATCGAGATAATAGTTACTATAGAGGACGACGAGATAATTCTAACAATTATACTCGGAATCGATCTCATTCTCGGGGATCATCTCATTACAACCATAATACAGGGGCGGCAGTTACAAATAATACTACCCCTATAGCTCAGGTCCCACTTGACAATAATACAACACAGTCTTCTGCTGCATGTTTTGCTATTAATTATAATGTGGCAAATAGTTGCCAAGATTGTAATACTATTTTTCAGAAGGCCAAGGAAACGGTGCTGAATTGTGGACACCTTCATACAGCAGTTGGTCTTTCAGCGAACGATGGCAAGGGTACCCTGATGTTCAATAGAGGATTAGTCAATGGTACGGTGGTCTCAGTTTTAAAAGACTCTGGATCAACAACCATTGGAGTTCGGCAGTCTTTGGTACATCCTAGCTATGCAACAGGGGACTATGTCCGGTGCATGACATTCGGGGGTACTATTGAGTACTACCCCACTGCCATAGTACATGTTAATACACCATTTTTTTCAGGTAATGTCAAGGTGTGCATGCTACAGAATCCATCAGCTGATCTTACATTAGGACGCATACATGGGAGTAAAGATTGCACTCCTAAAGAAATTAATGATTGGGAGAAAAAAAAATTTGCATTCTTTTAGCAACGCTAACGCTGTTGTTGATATGGCTACACTTCGTGCCAACAACATAAATACATGTGGCACAGCAGTTTCCAACTTCACTCTCAGTACTATCCTGGAAATTGATGAAGATGATAGATCTATTGGACAACATACTAAGGATATAACTGATCCTAATAAAACTGTTGACGTTGTCAACATTGACAAAAACATTATGAGGAAGAATAATAGGTTAAATAATAATGCTGGACTTAAAAGGAAACATAAAGTTAACACAAATAATTATGATGAAAAAGTTTTTACTTTGCCCAGCAAAGACATGTCTACGACATGTAGGAAACTTAATACCTTTGGTGATGATAGGTATCATCCTCAGTCCAGTCAGGATGATACGACATCCAACAGAAAGACAATGTCGGTGTTGAAAGGGAAGGTTAATTCTTTGACAAAGAATACATATCATCATTGTCCACTATTTCGTGACAATGATACTACATATATTGGGAAAAGTGCGTATTCTCGCACAGTGTTAGTGCGAAATCTGCCGCAGGATACTACCTGGCAGGCACTTAGAATTTTTTTTTGATTATACAGCAAACGTTAAGTTTGTTCGTCTTCTGCCATCATGCAATGGGCAGAATAGACAGGCGATGGTTACATTTCGTAACAATCGAGACGCTCGTTGGGTAATCGAGCGTGATAATGGTGTTTATTTTCATCACCGTTATCTAAAGTTACAATTAGTACCTGATTCTGCGCCACGCAGATAATGGTGTACGCTCACCCTTTTGTCTTATTTCTTGATGACTCAGCTCTAGTCAGTCATCATTTCTTTTCCTTATTGGTCATTTATTCTTATACGTCTTAGATATCAAGGGACACAAAAAGATATTTCATATTAACATGCTCAAGCAATTTCATACACGTCCTGAACACTTACAGTCAATTTTTCATGAACTAGATGACAACACAGTATCTACTTGTTATTATTCTAACTTATCTGTCATCCAGGAAGAAGAATCTTCTTTTCCTGAGGTACAGTTACCGTTACCGGTACCAGTAGTTCAACCTACTGAATCTTGGCGGGATGTAACCATCTCTTCAACGGTTACACCGCAACAGCGTCTACAGATTGCTAATCTATTACAATCTTATCCAGATGTATTGACCGACGTCCCGGGTCGCACATCGGCTATCAGTCATGACATTACTCTCAATGATGATACACCTATTCGTGTACATCCCTATTCGGTTCCTTTACATTTCCTTGCTAAAACTACTAAGGAACTTGAACAGATGTTGTCTCTGGGAATCATTGAGACTAGTAATTCGCCATTCTCTTCTCCATTAGTGATTGTCCGGAAGAAGGACAATAACATCAGACTATGTGTTGATTATAGAAAATTAAATGCTAAGACTATAGTTGACAGCGAACCACATCCACTTATCGACGACTTACTGCCACGTCTATCCAACGCAACTATATTTAGTAAGATAGACTTAACTAAAGGTTATTGGCAGATACCACTGACCGAAAAGGCTAAGTACTACACCGCATTTTCCACTCCACAAGGTCTATACCAGTGGAATGTGATGCCTTTTGGGCTTGTTAATGCGCCAGCTACCTTCATTCGCCTGATGCGACAAATTTTATCAGGTAGACCAGACGTTATTACATATATTGACGACATATGCTTGTTTAGTTCGTCGTTTGAGGAACATGTTTCGGGACTTAGATATGTTTTCGACACTCTAAGGAATTATCATCTAACTGCTAAACCTACAAAGGTGCAAATCGCGTGTAATGAGATAACCTTTTTGGGACATATCATTGGATCGGGATATATCCGAACGTTACCTAGTACAGTCTCCAAAATTCTAAACATAGCAGTTCCTCAGACGAAGAAACAGGTCAGGAGTTTGTTAGGACTTGTTCAATATTACAGTAGATTCATACCAAACTTGTCATCCATCACGGCTGTATTGTCTTCATTGTTAAAAAAAGACATGCCGGTGAAGGTGACATGGACTGGTACATGCAATGAAACTTTCAACAAAATTATAAATTTTGTTCTCGCATGAACCAATTTTAAGACTTCCCGATGCTTCCAAAAGATTTTTCTTACGAACAGATGCTAGTAACTACGGCATTGGTGCATGCCTGCTCCAGAACCATGATGGCATTCTACATCCTACCTTATATATTTCAAGAAAGCTAAAGCCGGCAGAAACAAAGTATTCCACAGTGGACAAGGAACTTTTATCAGTGATATGGGCAATAACTAAACTTGAAAAGTTCTTGCTTGGTGCTCCCTTCACCATACAGACGGACCAACGTGCTGTAGCATCTTTGCGTCGATCTAACCATAAGAGCCAAAAACTCGCCAGATATGCAATCATCCTACAGCCATTTGAATTCTCCATTGAACATATTCCTGGCACTGAAAACATTGTGGCGGATGCGTTGTCACGTAATCCTATTGACGACGAATAATCAACATTAACATTCCTAAAACATATCAACTATAAGGGAACTAACCTTGCCTTCAATTTAAACTTTATAAACACTATATGCATCACAGAATTGAACTAAAGACAATCAAGGTATACATATTGACATTGAAACTTCGTCTAACGTCCATACACGATATATGAATATTCGTTGAACAATCATGGAACAATATCTGACGACAAGTCGAACTTATTATCCTATGTGCACTTAATTCTTGGATGCTGGGATAAATGACATTTCTTTCCAACGTAAACGTTTGAACATTTTTGCCTAAAAGAATTCATCAGGATCAAGACTACGGATGGATCATCATATCCTATACTAATTAATTAGTTAACTTAACTTCTTAATTGAATTATTATCAATAAAATGAAATGTGAGAAAAAAATGAAATGAAAGAACAAAAAAAGAGAACGAAATATAAAAAGAAGAAATTATGAAAAGAGAAAATAAATCTCACACAAGTATTAGATTAATATTTTTTTTTAATGTACCTATACATTATTTAGTTAGTTAAATTAGATAGTTATTATTCACTAACACTTAACACACACAATTAAGTTAAACTTATATTCGAATTTCTTTCTATTTCTTCTCACTTATTTTGTCTTTTCTTCTCTCATAACATCGCGTTACATTAGAATCTTAATAATTTAACTCTTAGTTTAATTAATTAATTTAATTTTAATTAGTCAAATTAATTCCTATATGACATACTAATACGACAGACCTTACTTTAATTTAATTCTATCATTCACTATTAACATTGGACATTTTATTTAGTTGATATAATAATATGTATAATATTGATATATAATGTGATTAATGTTAGATGACTATGACAAATAGTTAGTTGACATGACCGCAACACGGTTCTACTCAGAACATCGTCGGCCATATGTCACGATTGTGTTAAATTTTTTTTTTTTTTTTTTTTTTGGAAAAATTGTTAAGTCGGATAGATCTTGAAAAAAAATCTATCGATTTTTTTTTTCCCCGGTGTACAGGGAATTGTTACGGTATATGCTATTAACGCCGTCTGCTAAAGGTTAGCAGACGTGCAATCGTAAAGGTTAAGACATTTAATATATTGCGATAGATGTTTCAATTATTGAACGCTCCATACACGATCGATTATGACGTGTCTAGCGTTGTTTAGGACACAGTCGGTAACTAGGAGACGCTACCCTTTGTTACTTGACCGCCAAGCTGAATAGCTGCGTTTTTCTAACCTTCCAATTCAATGGCATGATATAGCCATTTATATGTGCATTTTTGATGGACCAGGGTCAGTCCTAGAACTCTATATGAGAGGAAAATTTATGGAGGTTAGTATTTAACTAGAATTCTCAGAAGGAGGAGAATAATCGTCAAATTCGTATGAAATATTCAGACTCGCAGTCTCACTGTCGGCAGGTAGCCATGTCTAGCTGCGCGTGCATATAGCTGTGATGTTCTGACGACAATACTGCATTGTATCCTTAAACGGACATTGACACGTAAACCAGCAGTCTACGTTATTGATTAATTTATGCATGACTTATAAGGACTTATGTTCTGTTCCTGTTTGAAATGATCATCCTGTGTGTACATGTGATTAAATATTACGGACTCAATCTGAAGGCATTAATTACTTCATTAATGTTGCTGAGTTCAAGTTACATGAACTACTTCTTCATACCATGCTACTGAGTTGTATGAACACCTTCACCCTAATTCGCGTAATACTAAACAAAGCACGATTAACAAGAGATCACTAAAGTAACCATACTCAGTGCATGATCTTCAACCGGCAAATAACTCAGCAAGCATGGCCTTGAAACTCAAACTCCCTTAGTCGTAACTCATGTTCACTTTGTAATCTCTTCTCCTCCTTTTCTGCTTCCCTCTCTGCAGTCAATCTTCTTTCTTCTGCTTCCCTTTCTGCCGTCAATCTCTTGTCTTCCCTTTCTGCAGCCAGTCTCTTGTCTTCTCTTTCTGCCTCCAATTTCTTAGCCTCAGCCTCAATCTGCAACCTCTTAATTTCTTTTTCAGCCTCTAACTTTCTTTCAGCCTCTTTTTCTAATCTTTCAGATTCTAATTTTCTTTCTGCTTCAAATTTTCTTTCTTCACGTTCAATATATTTGTCACATTCAGTAGTGACATAGGCAATCATAATTTGCCCGTCCATTCCTAACTCTTTAGCAGTCTGCACAGCAGCCGATCGAAATTTGGCCAGGTCCGCCATTTTCTAACAGGTAAATGTATATAATGTCTAACTAAACAATACAATCTGTAATTAATTATCCAAGGACAACCACAGGCACTGAGAGCTCAACCTTATTTAATTCCACCCAAGGATACCTTTTAAATTTTTATTATTCCCAATATATATAATAGGAGAAAGTTCAATATCCCGGGAGCGAGACCCCAATATATGTGGTAAAGTGGGATGATATTAATATTTATAGGGGACTTAGTGTACTGACTGAGATCAGCTGTGAAGGTATCTGTATCTAATAAGTGTGGTGTATTACAGATGACCTTACTTGCTACCACATTTATACCTCAGTCAGAATTATTCTGGAATATTGTGATGACTACGTTAAATGTCTAGGGTTATGAAAATGATGAAGTGTAAGTCACAACAACAACAGACATGTAAACAATTTAATTTATTCCACAACACTTTACAACACTGAGACACTCACACACATATAACACTCTATAAGACTATCTTAAATGAGTCAAGTGTAAAGTTTCAAATATATATATGTAATAATTCTTTTCAATAATGGATATCCTGATTCAACTACACAGTGAACCAGGAATCACAATCAAATGTAATTACAAGTAGTATGTACACAGTTTATAAATATAATCTTTGTATTGACATATTTTATTATTCTTATCCTATGTGTGTAAGTTGTGAAGTAGTAATATGAGGTAATACTGGTTTTGTTTTTCAAGCTAGGTTGTTGTTTGTCATCATGACTTCAAGTGTTTGATTATCTTGGAAATAGTATTGGGAAAAGTTCACAGTTCCTGTCATTTGAAACAATTTATTGTCCCTCGGTGTTTAATATAGTATCAATTCTAGAGGGGGACACATAATGTTGAGCTACTCTGGCCACAGAAGCTTATCTTTCGTGATGGCGGCAGGAAAAGACTCCTCTGCTCGATTGCTTCCTGTGTTCTGGAGACACCTCACTGGTCGCTATCTGGACCAAGGAATATGCTGTCAGCCTCTGGATTCAGCAAAACTCAGACCAGGTGCTGCTTCAATAACTTAGGACCACGGTCCATGAAACAAGAAGGTTGTACCTCCTATTTCAGAACTAATTTATAATCTACTTCCACACTGAACACAATACATAACAAACACTGAGTTCAGAGCGGTAGGCCAACTGCTAGCTTCATCTGAAACAATTTACACCAGTATACTCCTCCCTAATGGTTACTACGCCTCTGCAATTCCAGCATTATTTCTTTCTAGTCAATAAGATAGGTGTCAGTGTACTGTTTGGCAATTCCATGCAGTTTTACTTTTCTCCGACACGTTCTGTTCAGGTTGGAGCAATATTTAGGCTTTGCCTCATGTTGGCTACTGAACCACACACATATACAGACATAAATTATCAATTCACATTCAATTTTCATTAAAAAGATCTCAAATATGTCAAGCTTACCACAGTTCATGGAAATGATAACAAATACGTTGACTGGCGATGAATAATGGCACAAATTCCGATCTGCCTCTGTCCCAGACTTTTATTTAGAAAAATATGATCTGGTTCTCAACGCACTGTTTCTTAGTAAGTTTATTTTAAAATGTGGCACTGAACAGACGCTCCTAATTGACTATATTAGCGGGTCTAACCAATCGGGCCATGTTTACACAGCTTTTCAAAAAAAGTACCCCTACTACCGTTTCCCCTAACAACACAAAATTAGTATTTGTAGTCCGACTAATCGTGTTTAGCCTTATATATCATTCCCGCCAATCAAATAGGATTTAACATGGTGACCTATTTCCCGTAAAATAGTGGTTTCAAAACATGCCACTGTGCGATTATTATTTGGTGTTGTCTGACACCCTCACTATTTTCTTTTGACTATAATTTGTTAATTCCTAGACTATTTGCGTAACACTTAACATATTCTTTGTCAGCAAGTCCTAAGGAACCCAAATATATAAATTTAATGGAGCTAAGTGGCGGCGTTCAAATTATGCATTTTCTTCTACCTCCCGTTCACTTCGATACGATGTGGGGTCTGGGTACTGTCAGGCTTTCAAACGTAAACCAGTATAATGTCATATTTCCTAATAAGAATTTTTCAGGTTTTTAAACCTAACTCTCGTAGTTGTAGTGTTTTTTATCACTGTCTATCTGAAAAAAAGTTAGTGCTTCATGCCTTTCGCGTGTTGGGGGTGGCATTAATTGTATATCGCGCGACTGCGTGTTAGTGTTGCATGCGTCCCCTCAATACCTCTCTCTCTCTCTCTCTATCCTAAGTTCATCTGTCTTCATTACGCAGTGTATAAAATGAAATTAATGCTAGTATTAATTTAGGTCATTAATCAGCTTGCGTATCTCAAGGTTTTCTAAGAAATACAGTACACGTTTTATTGTTAGAAAGGCGTGTATGCTGCTATAGGCTTTACTATCAAACGTGAAAGCGTTACAATTTTCAGACGAAGTAGAAAAAGGGGGATCTCGAGTACAGTCATTGTGACAGCACTGTTCTTTACCATTCTTCTTTCCTTTTTATTGAATTTATGTGTTAGGCTTTACAGTTACCTTTTAATTTATATATGTGGATTTAGAATGTTTCACGACAAGCGCTTCGTTTAGTACGAAATACCGGTCAGTCCGGAACCCAAACCACGTGATGGTCTGTATTTGAAACCCACTCTGTATGTCTTTTTATCAGAAATTTCTGTCGTCTTAGGACAATATTTATTGAGCATGGCCTTTTTCTTATCTCTCTAGGATTAACTCGGAGTAGGTCGATGTCGCAAACTTGGGGTACGGAAAGGGGTATAAGTTGTTTTAATAACAGCGGGCTGCCCCGGGCGCGTTCAAGACTGAAGGGAATTATACAGAAAATATAAATGCGCGCCAGTTGTCTTGTATTTCCCGTGAATGGCTATTGTGCTGGAATGAATGGTGAGCAAACTAGCAAATGTTGTTCCAGCATTCACAGTTTTTTTTATTGCATGCTCTTTTTTACCGGGGTTTTTAGCTCGTGCAGGTTGGTGCAGATCATGGTTTCTTAACCTGTGTTCCACGGACTAATTTAGAGCCCGTGAATGGATTCTATAGGATCCATGTACACTACCTAACATTTAAAATGTACAATTTAAAAAAAATACTTTTATGTAAAAAAAATTTTCAAAAAAGTGGTCCATAGCCCTTCATCAGACAATCGAACGGGTTCATAACCTTTATCGGACAATCAGAGGGGTCCAAGGCATAAAAAGGGTTAAGAAACCCTGGTGTAGATCTGTGATGGTAGAAACATAAAAAATAAAAAAAAAATGATGGCGTATTTAACATGTTTTCTGTAGGTTGTTGTAACATTTCTGCACTCGATGCTTGAACAGTTTGGCAGAAAATATCGAGAAAGAACATTTTTATACCTGATCGATCGTTACACGTCATTTCGTTTAAAGTTTTTTTTAAAGTATGACCTGGTGGAGATTAAATACAAAAATTGTGTCTAGACCAGTTGCACGCAAACCAAGAGCTCTGGGGATCGTTAGAAACATTGAGATCTCTAAAGAGCTACCCTGATAAAATCATGTACATGTATGTTTTCACCTTCACCTTTTACATGTGGGGGAATACCCAGTTTACACTGCTGTAAAAGTGGCACGAATAGAGTGCACACGTAGTCAGCCAACACAGCTGCACTAGTGGAACACGTGGATCACACACGTAGTCAGCTTACACATCTGTACAAGTGGTACGCGTGGAGCTCGCACGTAGTCAGCCTACACATTTGTACTAATGGTACGCGTGGAGCACACACGTAATCAGCCTACACATTTGTACAAGTGGTACACATTTGTGCACTGTACCGTAGTTATCATCCTTATGTTTTGTTATTACTCGTCGTTTTTCCTCACCGAGTCTTTCGATCGTCTCTTTTATATATCTTTCAATATAATTTCTCACCTTGTGCTTGTATTCATATTTTCATTGTTCCTTCCACCCACCTTTAGTCCACTCTCATACGGCCACATCACCTCTATAGCTTCACGCTAGCCTGCCTAACGTGCTCACTTATCCATGGAATATGTACACGCGTTTTCAATTTATCCATCATTCAAATCCCCGAGCTTGCCATTCTGTGGACGTTTTTGTTTGTATCCCCGGGCATAAACACGCCCTCTCATTGCCACTCTTCCAGCCGCTAACGCTCACAAATCCTCCTCCGATCCGGAAGAAAACAACAATAAACACAATTTTCCTACCGGCTGGTGAGTACTCCCGTGCCCTGTTTTCTCCCAAGCCCTGTATTCTCCCATTGCCAACCATTTCTGGCCAGATTCCGTGCCGGTTCGTTCTTTTCTTGTTAACTATGATGAACTACCCGGCAACTTCAAGCCTGGTTTGTCTGGACGCAATTTGAAGCCTTTATCTAGAGTTGTAAGCTTGGTCATTTTCTGACCTTTCTGAAACGTTGTTTACTGTCCTAGAGTGGATGTTTGTAGGCGGCGGAATGTTTGTATCTTTCAGTCCTGCTCTGTTCACGATCTCCGTATATCCAGTTTGTCGTCATATCTGATGTTACTACACGACTGCAAAACTATTTAAAATAGATAAATAAAGCTACTGCTACCTTATCGTTCAGTATCATCGTTGTTGACCACTTCCACTACCACGAAATTATCCTGTGTAAATGTTGTTGTTCTGCAGCGTCCGATTGGCAAAATGGTTAGGGCATTTGCCTCTCGCGGCAGGTTTACTGGGTTCCGGGATCGAAATTTGGTAGCGTCACGCTCCAGTCTACAAACATATAAATGGACACATGACTCTGCTCTTGAGGTGGAGACAGCAAAGGCAGCGAGAAAGAAACTGGTCACCCCGCTTCATAAAGCTGGATCTGGTAAATCAATGTCTCTAACACTGCATTCCCCTGCGTCAGTTTTTGCTATGGATCTACCTGTACCTTTTGTTTACTAGCACACCTGCGTCATTGACTGCTAGACACCGCTTAAGTACAAGATGTGTCAGCAAGTCTACTTAGTGAGATGTGCTACACGCCATTGCCGTATATGTTCACTAGGAGAGATTTGATTTCGAAGTGAACGCAGAGAAGATCAAGAAGGTGATCCATGACAAAAAGTATGTAGAATACGAAACTACCTGCAGATAGATAGATATAAATCCCATGTGTGCACACTCAAGGCAAAACTGTGCATAAAGGTCGGGACGTAGTCATTAATAGCTACCTTAGTTGTGGATAATGAAATGAAACACCAACTGCCGCACCAGAAATGAATATGAGAGCCATAATGACTGAGTGAAATTTCCGGGGTTGTCTGATGAGGCAAAGAAAGATATGGAGCATAAAGATAACAACATACCTGGTTCGGGCTACTGCTAAATTCTCCAACGTCGTTACTTTAAAACTTAGACCAGTTTGCCTGTAGCATGCCCTAATGTATAATAATTCAGACATCTTCCCGTTAAAAAAAAAAAAATGTAAACTTAGCTCTCTTTTTAATAAAAAGGTGTACATAAAAAATATGTTTTGTGAGCTAGAACGAAATGAGAAAAACCCATAACAGATTGCAAGCAGATATTTCCTGAAATTACTTCTTTTTTAGTTTTTTAAACCACGATATGAATGGTGCATATTTTGAGACAAACAGATCTGCGATGGAGTTCACAGTTTTAGATTCGATTAAAATTTTGTATGGAAGGTCTATTCATTTCACCCCTTCGGATGTCTTTTGAGTTTGCCGTGCGCTTCTTTGTGCGGCCGTTGAAAGGTTTCGCCCCCGGAGAAAATGCCACATAATGTGAGTAACGTGTCGGCTTCTGGGTGACGTGTATTTGTGTGCGCATGCTCACTGGCCCGTGGGTGAAAATGGCAGGCTATTTGACAGTCTTTTGATACAGTCACGAGTGACTGATGATTTCCACGTGTTTTTGTTATAATTTTTTTTTAATGTTTTGAATTGGGAGCGAGTGTGACTAGAGGAGGTCTAAGTACGAGCAGTGCCATTAGCGAGGTGGTTGAGAATAAGTGTTGTTTGTGAGCGAGGTGGTCTTGAAGATCGGTCGATGTGTGAGTACTGGTCATTACTGCTGCTCATTCTACTTAAATGTTTCTGCTATTGTGGATAATGCCACTACAATCTTAGCTTTCTAGCAACTAAATTCTCCACTCTTATCATTACTGAGATTGTTGCCTCTGCAGTAGCTGTTACTGCTGCTGTTCCTGCTGCCACTGTTACTATCACAAAGACAATAGCTACTGCAGGAATTGCTGCTGCAACTACTTCAGCTCCTACAACTTTATTAATTAATTTTTGTCTTTCACATTTGATGGGGTGTAAGCGCTGACAAATTATTCCCATTGCCCTTGTCTAGCAGTGTTTCCCAAACTTATATTAATTGCGCTCCCCTTACGAGAATTGTTTTACCGGCGTACAGCTCTCGGGCCAACAGAATTTGGGGGTAGTTTTAGTAATACTATTTTATATACACTAGTATGCGCGCACAGACATATGTGTTGTATCACCGCGTGTTACTGGGGCCCGAAAAAAAAGGGGGGGGGGGGCAAAGAATAGTAACGCTGTAACTTATCACGCATGTCGTAAGAAGCGGCCAAAGAGGGTTGGGCGTGGGGCAGATTACCGCATTAGTTTGTTGAAGGCCTATGCTCCTTGAGGAGCTGAAAGGGGGTGAAGAAGAAGTAAGTGAAAGATAGAACATCAGAGCTGAGATAACGTGGCTGTTCTAGTGAAAGATAGAACATCAGAGCTGAGATAACGTGGTTGTTTTAGTGAAAGATAGAACATCAGGGCTGAGATAACGTGGTTGTTTTAGTGAAAAATAGAACATCAGAGCTGAGATAACGTGGTTGTTCTAGTGAAAGATAGAACATCAGAGCTGAGATAACGTGGTTGTTCTAGTGAAAGATAGAACATCAGAGCTGAGATAACGTGGTTGTTCTAGTGAAAGATAGAACATCAGAGCTGAGATAACGTGTTTGTTCTAGTGAAAGATAGAACATCAGAGCTGAGATAACGTGGTTGTTCTAGTGAAAGATAGAACATCAGAGCTGAGATAACGTGGTTGTTCTAGTGAAAGATAGAACATCAGAGCTGAGATAACGTGGTTGTTCTAGTGAAAGATAGAACATCAGAGCTGAGATAACGTGGTTGTTCTAGTGAAAGATAGAACATCAGAGCTGAGATAACGTGGCTGTTCTAGTGAAAGATAGAACATCAGGGCTGAGATAACGTGGTTGTTTTAGTGAAAGATAGAACATCAGAGCTGAGATAACGTGGTTGTTTTAGTGAAAGATAGAACATCAGGGCTGAGATAACGTGGTTGTTTTAGTGAAAAATAGAACATCAGAGCTGAGATAACGTGGTTGTTCTAGTGAAAGATAGAACATCAGA